>CAKOES020000548.1:6004-23048 GCA_933207985.1 Pelobates cultripes
GGGGCAAGTGCCCCCTCTATGGACGCCCATGCTCTGGTGACTATAGTCACTCCATGCAGTCTTTTCAATGTAAATGCTGCCTTTCAGAGTAAAGGCAGTGTTTACATTGCTGGCCAGCCACTGAGACGGCTGCTAGAGGTGCTTTCTGTGTCAGTGTTGCAATGTGTGCATCACCTACGTCTCCACACCCTGCATTGAGGTGCTGAACATTCCTGTAGAGATGTATTGATTCAATGCATCTCTATGAGGATATGCGGATTGGTGCACCACAGCTTTTTACTGCGCATGTGTAATAGCCTGCCATGCTTTCCTAACAATGGATTGGATGAAGAAATAAAAACTGATGATCTCAGCCATGGAGGTCAGCTGCCGCCAGACTGGCGCGACAAGGGAGAAAAGGTAAATTCACACCCCTTATCAAAGATATCTGAGAGGGGCCTGAGGGCAAAACAGTTAATGTAACACTATAGGGTTAAGAATATATGTTTTAATTCCTTTACATTAGACTATTCAGTGCCACATCTGAAAAAAAGAGCATATTCCTATGTCATAGACACCGTCACTAATAGATAGGGAATATGAATGCACTGTATATAATAATTTACACATGTATTATTATGAGAGTTAATTTTTTCTTGAAGTAAAGTCAGCTGTAGAATTTCCAAAAGGCATTGCCAGCCTAAACAGATGTTATACTTTATGGCAATTACTGGTCTAGGTGTACTGATGGCCAATCACTCTGGTATACATTCCTTAACAGTCTGACACTGTTATTGTGGCACACTGATGCCACTGGGTCTGTACCTCACTTTATATCTCAATACCATTAGACAATGTATCACGATTTCTAGACAGGAAGCTGTGTACTACATACCTCCCAACATCTCAAATAGATAAGAGGGACACTTTAATTTTAGAGGTATGAGAGGGGTGCGGCTGTTCCAAGTAATTTCAAGTTACTAATAGCAATTTAAGGTACTAAAATGTAATTAAAAATTTTTTTTATCTTATTTACACAGATTGATTTTTAAATATATTTATTGTAGTTTAAAGACAGATAACTGTTAGTATTAGTGTTATACATTTAGACACACCAACAATAAGGAGCTCCTAGAAAAAAAGGAACATTAGAATAGAAAAGAGAGACGAAGGGATTTGGACAAATTATAAGTATGGTCCCTCCTAAAATGTGTGAGTTACAGTACCACATGTCTCTTTCTAGAGACAAAGCCATAAAATGCACCCAGGGCCAGTGCAAGGATTTTTTCAGTACACAGGTGAAGATGCCTTCTGCCTCACCCCCCTGCCCGATTCCCCCGTGACGGACGCATATACTACATAAACACAGAGATGCCACATACAAACAGACTATTTGCTTTAGAGCTTCTAGATACTGATCTATGCCTTACAAAACTGTGAGTGCTGGGGTTTCCTCATTTTCCATTGACCTCCTCAGAATTAAACTCCACAGTTATATTTGGTGTGTATAAGGATATCACAGAGCTTTACATAAAAAACCTAATTCTAACATTGCAGTGTTTATCATAGAATTCTACAACATTATAATTTGCGATAATGTGAAGTGTGTATGGGTGTATTACAGAGTTCTTCCACAATAAAACTCACATTAATGTGTATACTAACTCCACAGCTATAAAATAATTATAGCTGTGCATTTTGCATGACAGTGTCACAGAGCTCCACTGTAATAAGACTCACTCAATAATGTAATGTGTGGTGGTTGTGATTGGTGTGTGTGTGATGTGTGTTGGATCCAGGATATGTGATATGTATTGTGGGAGTACTAAATATGTGTGTGTGTAATGGGAGTTTTGGAAGTGTGTAATACATGTGATGTGTGTTGGCTACGTGTAACATATGATGGCTGTGTTACATATGTGATATGGCTGCTTGTGGGTGCCCTAAGGCAATCGCCAGTGCTGCCTGAATACAACTCTCTTTATATAGAAAGCTATTTACTAAACCACTTTCTCAAGACAGAAAACTATGTCTCTCAATCCAGAACTCTGTGAGTTCGCAATATTGTGTGTCAGAATTCCAAATGGCAGTTTCTCACAGGTAAACAAAAACGAGTACAGATGTCATCAAAACACAGTTTCTCCATGCAGTGAACGGACATGACACATAAACTAATTGGTGCCATTACAAGTTCAAACACATTGGAATAAAAGCATGGCCCTGCTCTTATAAGCCCACATTTTAAACTTGATTAATATTTAACTGAAATAAATAACTTATTGTTATTTTATCTAATCTTGTAAGAATATACATTCTTTTACAGAGTTCCATAAAGATATTTGTTTCTTTTTTCATAATAGTTTGGCTAGGGGTATGGCCTTATACCACACTTCAGCAGGAACTTTTCGCATGTGTCCTGCGCTAGAGGTCTGCTTTCCTTACATATTCACATTTTGTTTATTGACTTGGTGAGACTATAAAATGGAAACAGAGGGAGGCAATAAATATCTGGTTTACTGGCCATTAGCTTTCTGATACCAGTCACTAAACACTGTGCATATCTGTGAGGTAAATAACTGGCAGCTGCTAGAGGCATTTTAAAAGATCCCCATCTTTTTTTCCCAAGGATGCCATCTTTAACCGTTTCCCGTCTGGAGATTGATCCACGGAACTCTAGTTCAAGTTGGGTCAGTGCTTTAAGTCCAGTATGATAAGGTTTTCTCGCCTCTGAGGGCCAATTCATTGCATGCTGTGCTTGTGCAGCAGTGAAGTATAGGACACGCAGAATTAGACCAGCTCGGGGCCTTATATCAGGGGTACTGGCGCACAGATGATGGATGAGGTGGAAGGTGTTCAGGAAGCAGAGGGCAGCAGAGGTGACTCCCTGCAGATTAAGGGCAGTGAAGCCTTCACTAGGCCTGAGCCAAAAACCTGAAGTATCCACAATCCCAATTACTTTGACTCACTCAGCTGAAAGGGAAAGGGCAGGGGATGTATTGGGAGCTGCGGGCAGTTCTTTGGTGCAGCTTTACTGGCGCTGGTTTGCATTTCATATTTTATCAAGGTAAACTACAGGAGCATGGCAGAATGAACAAAACAAAATTATTGCGGGAAAGAGTGTAGAAATATTGTACACAGGAACAGACATGAACCAATGGTAGGCTTTGTAGAAAAGGGCGAGAGAGAGAGATGCTGTTGGAGGATGGGAGGAATAAAATAAGAAAATTTAAAAAGAGCTAAATAATTAAAGTGGCAATGTAATCTAACAATTAACACATATGTGGAAAACCATGTTAACTTAATGTGAAAAATAATAGTGAATCCAAACACTGAAAAATTGCCAGCAAATGCATATAGACACATGCACACATAGAAACATACACAGATGTAGACTGCCAAACACAAACACAATCCCAGTCATGCACACATGCACACTCAAAAATATAAATTACCAGACACACAAAATCATTCACAGACAGGTATACACGGCTAAACACACACATTCCCAGATATACACTGCCACACACATATAGGTACACATTACAACATATACTCAGAAATACACACTGCCACACACATTCATATACGCAGTGAAACAGACCAGACTGCCACACACATTCATGCTCTCACACTCACACACATATACGCAGTGAAACAGACCAGACTGCCACACACAAATATATACAGTAACACAGACCAGACTGCCACATATACACAGTTATAAAGATGCATACTATCACAGAAAGATACACAATAACACTGCTCTATGGTGTCTAGATGGAACAGGCTAGAGCACAGCTTTGCAAACTGTGTGACGCGACACATTAGTGTCTAAGGTTGTTGCGCGGAGGTGTCTGACAAGAAGGGGAGCGCCACCTCCTGTCGGTCACTCCATGAAGCTTCTGTGTCCTTTACCTGGTCTGACAGGAAGTGCTCACTAAGAGCGCAGAACTGCTTCCTGTCAGACCAGGTACAGGAAACAGAAGCTCCACTACCGCAGACCACCTGCTCAGCCACACTACATGGGGTGAGGTGCGGCTGAGCAGACACAAGGAAGGAGGAACAAAAGAAGGGCACAGGAGGGAAGGGTGGACAGAAGAAGGGCACAGGAGGGGAGGGTTTGAAGGAGGTGAGGTGAGCAGAAAAAGGGCACAGGAGTGGAGTGGGGACAGAAAAAGGGCACAGTTGGGGAGGAGGTACTGAAGAAGGGCACAGGTGGGGAGGAAGATACAGAAGAAGGGCACAGGAGGAGGGGCAAAAGAAAAGCACATGAGAGGAGGGAGCACAAAGAGACACACAAAGGGGCTGATGAGGCACAAAGACACACAGATGGGCTGAGGGGGGTACAAAAAACACACAGAGGGGTTGGTGGAGGACTGTAACGAGAATATACCCCAACACGCAGGATTTAGCTAAACAAAAGACAACACAGAGGAGAGATACGTCTACCGGACCTTAGAATGGCCGGACTCGACGTATATGAGAGGAGACAGAGTCAGGAACAATCCGAAATCAAGGGCACAGAGAGACAGCGTAAACTAGGACAAGCCGGGGTCTGGTACACAGTAAACAACAAGCCGACAACCAGAACAGATAAGGATAAAGAGAAAACGTAGTCAGAAACAAAGCCAAGGTCAATACGGAGAAACACAACTGAACACAACAAGCGCTAAAGGGAACTGATACAGAAACCACGATAGGGCAAGGAACAAAGGAAAGAAGGTGAGTATAAATACCTAAACATCTAATTTGATTGGTCCCTGTCACATCCACGCCCCCAAAAGGTAAGTGTATGGGGAGTGTGGCATGACAGGGACCAATGGGATGCCTTTTCCAATTTAGGCACCCACTGTCCCTTTAAGAGCGCGCCCGATACCCGCGGCGCGCTCTTAGAGTAGGTGGAACATGTGACCGCTACTAGTCACAGCGGTCGGCTGAGCCGCGCGCGGCTCGTGCAGCAGCAGGACCGCGCGCGGCTCGAACAGAGGACCCCGGGCGGCCCCTGGAAAGAGTAAGTACCGCTACATTACCCCCCCCGAGGACACGCCCTCCGGGCGGGGAGGGCCAGGCCTGGCAGGAAAACGAGAATGGAAAGAGCGCACAAGACGAGGAGCGTGAACCGCATCAGCGGAAATCCAACTATGCTCCTCAGGCCCATAGCCCTTCCAATGCACTAGGTACTGAAGTCGGCCCCTAAGGAAACGAGAGTCAAGAACTGCAGAAACTTCAAATTCCTCATGACCCTCCACAGAAACAGGAGGGGGAGGAGGTGCATGTCGGGTGTAGCGGTTGCGTACGAAAGGCTTCAACAGCGAGGTGTGAAAGACATTAGGAATACGCAGATTCTTAGGGAGACCCAAGGCATACGAAACAGGATTAACCTTATGCAGAATACGATAAGGACCAATAAAGCGGGGAGCCAATTTCATAGAAGGCACCCGGAGGCGAATGTTTCGCGTAGAAAGCAGAACCCTGTCCCCCACAACATAAGAAGGAGCCGCCCTGCGATGCTTGTCAGCCTGCACCTTCTGGCGAGCAGCGGAATCCACCAAAGAACGCTGAACCTGCTCCCAAGTATTACGCAAATTAGCCAAATGTTCATCCAGAACTGGCATGCCCTGTGAGGAGAAAGCAGCCGGAAGAACAACAGGATGTTGGCCATATACAACGTAAAAAGGACTCTTGCCGGAAGAATCATGAGTAGCGTTATTCCGAGCAAACTCAGCCCAAGGAAGAAGGTCAGACCAATTGTTCTGATGGTGGGATACGAAACAACGAAGGTACTGCTCCAGAGATTGATTGGCACGTTCGGCAGCTCCATTAGACTGGGGGTGGTAAGCGGAAGAAAATGAGAGAGAAATACCCATTTCCGAACAAAAGGCTTTCCAGAACCTGGAAATAAATTGGCTACCCCTATCAGATACAATAGATACGGGAATGCCGTGTAATCGAAACACCTCTCTGGCGAAAACAAGTGCTAGTTCCCTGGACGTGGGCAGCTTGTGAAGAGACACAAAGTGAGCCATCTTGGAAAACCGATCCACTATCATTAGGATAACTGTGTTACCATTCGAGGGAGGTAATTCAACAATAAAATCCATGGACAGGTTAGACCAAGGTCTCTCGGGAATAGGTAACGGATGCAACAGCCCACAAGGAACCCTACGAGAAGATTTCATACAGGCACAAGTAGTACAAGCACCTATATAGTCAGTGACATCCTTGCGTAAGGAATCCCACCAAAAATACCGAGAAACTGCTGACACCGTTTTGGAAATACCAGGATGTCCAGCAGTCTTAGTGTCATGATACAACGACAGAATCTCCCGTCTCTCGGGAACATCAACGAACAGTTTATCAGTAGGTCTCTCGCTAGGTGCCATGTTTTGTTTCGCTTGTATGGCCTGCAAGAGGGACGAAGAAATAGACAAAACAGTGGTAGCGATTATCCTTTCTGGGGGAATCACAGGAGTAACATCAATCTCCTGTTTGTCAGCAGTTTCGAACTGTCTGGACAGAGCGTCTGCTTTAGTGTTGCGGTCACCTGGCCTATAGGTGATAATGTAATTGAAATGGGACAAAAATAGTGACCACCTAGCCTGCCGAGAAGACAGTCTTTTAGCCTCACTAAGGTAGGATAAGTTCTTATGATCCGTAAATATGAGAATAGGATCTTTAGTTCCTTCTAACAAATGTCTCCATTCTTTCAGTGCTAAAATAATAGCAAGGAGTTCGCGATTACCCACATCATAATTCTTTTCTGCTTTGGACATTTGTTTGGAGAAGAAGCCACAAGGATGCAATGGCTTTTCAGGCGACTCTCTTTGGGATAAGACAGCACCTACCCCGATATCAGAAGCATCAACTTCAAGAATATAGGGCAGTGTGGGGATAGGGTGCTGTAAAATAGGTGCAGAAGCGAATGTGGTTTTAAGAAACTCAAAAGCCTGAAGTGCCTCGGGAAACCAGACACGAGTATTGCCTCCCTTTCTTGTCATACAGGTGATAGGCGCTACAATAGAGGAAAAACCTTTAATAAAGCGTCTATAATAATTAGAGAAACCAAGAAAACGCTGAATGGCTTTCAAACCTTGTGGAAGAGGCCATTCCATGACAGCAGAAAGCTTCTGGGGATCCATACGAAAACCTTTAGCGGAAATTAAATACCCCAAAAACTGGACTTCGGATTGGTCAAATAGACATTTTTCCAGTTTACAATAAAGACCATTAGCAAGAAGGGTCTTCAGAACTGTCGTAACATGCCTGTGATGAGTGTGTAAATCTGTAGAGTATATTAATATGCCGTCTAAGTACACAATTACAAATGTGTGAATAAAGTCTCTTAAAACGTCATTGATAAATTCTTGAAATACTGCTGGGGCATTGCATAGACCAAATGGCATAACAGTATACTCGTAATGGCCAGATCTAGTGTTGAATGCCGTTTTCCATTCGTGGTCTTTCTTAATACGTATTAAATTGTATACACCTCTAAGATCCAATTTAGTGAATACAGTAGCATGTTTGAGTCTGTCAAATAATTCCGTGATTAAAGGTATAGGATATGCATTTTTGATGGTGATTTTATTTAGACCTCTATAATCGATACACGGTCTTAAATCACCTTCTTTCTTTGATACAAAGAAGAACCCTGCTCCAGCCGGAGAAGAGGATCTCCTAATAAACCCCTTTTCTAATGATTCCTTAATATATTCCTCCATGACACGGTTTTCTTGAACAGATAAAGGGTACACCCTGCCCTTTGGAGGTATTGTGCCAGGCAATAAATAGATAGCACAATCGTAGGGTCTGTGAGGTGGTAATTTGTCAGCCTCCCTTTTATCGAAGACAGTTTTGAGAAATAAGTACTGAGAGGGTATAACAGTGGACAAAGGAGGAGTTGTAGGGACATTAATAGAATTCAAAGGGGTGACTTCAATAGTACAGGACTCATGGCAGGCATTGCTCCATGATTTTATTTGCCCTGACTCCCAATCGAAAATGGGATTGTGAGTACGTAACCATGGGTACCCTAACACAATGTGAGAAGAGGGAGATGTGATGACCTGGAATCAAATGGTTTCAAAGTGTAAAACCCCTGTATACATGTGTAATGGTACAGTTTCATGAGTAACAATTGGAGAACTTAATGGTCTACCATCTATGGCCTCAATGGCCAAGGGTATCTCCCTTTCTCTGACGGGAATGTTATTTTTCGTAACAAACTCAGAGTCAATAAAGTTCTCAGCAGCCCCAGAATCAACCAAGGCTAATATGCATTCTGCTATACAACTCACCCCCATATGAAGGGAAACAGGGAGAAGCAAACGATTAGGAGGCAATTTAGGAGACTTAGAGATCACACCCAAGGCCAGTCCCCTATAAGGTCTTAGGTGCGAGAGTTTTCCGGACGCAAAGGACATTCCCTTACCATATGGTCTCGCCTACCACAGTATAGGCAGAGTCCATTCCTTCTTCTAAGTAGTTTTTCAGTATCCGAGAGTTTGGCAACCCCTAATTGCATGGGTTCCTCCTCGGGTACTTTAACACTCTCAGGTTTATCAACTCTAGGGTTAATAGATGTGACCAGACGTCTATTCTTGTTTTTGGTATAGAGCCTGTCGCGAATTCTATTATCTATATCAATGAGGTAGTCAATAAGATCCTCTAATGGAATAGGAAGCTCCCTTGCCGCTACCTCATCTAATATAGTGTCAGATAAACCTTCCATGAACGCAGTTGTTAACCCATTATTGGTCCAATCTACCTGTGAAGCAAGGGTACGAAACTGAATAGCATAATCCGCCACAGACCTAGACCCCTGTTTAATCCTCATTAATGCTCTTGCGGCATTCTTTGACCTCTTTGTTGTGTCAAAAGTTCTACGAAAAGCCGTAAGAAAACTATTGAAATCATGAACCATAGGTCCATTGGCCTCCCAAATAGGATTTACCCACTCAAGTGCTTTGTCAGTAAGTTGATGCATCAAAAACCCCACTTTAGACCTATCAGTGGGAAAGGAATGAGGATACATCTCAAGGTGGAATTCTATTTGATTAATAAAACCTCTGCATGTCTTGGCTTCCCCTCCATACCTAGGAGGAGGTGTTAAATGGGGCGAAGCATTGGTTGAATTGGATACTTCGGGAGGATGAGGTGTAGGAGGGTTCGGTGCGGTTGCAGGAATGGTTCTAGACAAGAGCGTCTGGAGAGCCTGTGCTATCTGATCCATACGGTGATCCTGCTCTACAAACCTTGCCTCGTGAAAAGCCATTTGCTGAGCCAAATCTGCGGGGTCCAAGGCCCTATCGTAATGTAACGAGAATATACCCCAACACGCAGGATTTAGCTAAACAAAAGACAACACAGAGGAGAGATACGTCTACCGGACCATAGAATGGCCGGACTCGACGTATATGAGAGGAGACAGAGTCAGGAACAATCCGAAATCAAGGGCACAGAGAGACAGCATAAACTAGGACAAGCCGGGGTCTGGTACACAGTAAACAACAAGCCGACAACCAGAACAGATAAGGATAAAGAGAAAACGTAGTCAGAAACAAAGCCAAGGTCAATACGGAGAAACACAACTGAACACAACAAGCGCTAAAGGGAACTGATAAAGAAACCACGATAGGGCAAGGAACAAAGGAAAGAAGGTGAGTATAAATACCTAAACATCTAATTTGATTGGTCCCTGTCACATCCACGCCCCCAAAAGGTAAGTGTATGGGGAGTGTGGCATGACAGGGACCAATGGGATGCCTTTTCCAATTTAGGCACCCACTGTCCCTTTAAGAGCGCGCCCGATACCCGCGGCGCGCTCTTAGAGTAGGTGGAACATGTGACCGCTACTAGTCACAGCGGTCGGCTGAGCCGCGCGCGGCTCGTGCAGCAGCAGGACCGCGCGCGGCTCGAACAGAGGACCCCGGCCGGCCCCTGGAAAGGGTAAGTACCGCTACAAGGACAAAGACATACAGAAGGGCTGGGCGGACATATACACACAGAGGGGCTGGTGGCACAAAGAGACACACAGAGGGGCTAAGGGGGTACAAAGAGACAGACAGAGGGGTTGATGGAGGACAAACACATGGGGGGGGGGCAGAGGCACACAAAGGGGTTGGGGGAGAAACAGATGCACAATGGGACTGAGGGAAGAAAGAGGCCTGCCTGCTAGCCACACCAGTCAGCCATCCACAGCCATCCTGCCTGCCAACCAGTCACAGCAGCCAGCCAGCCACAGCAAATAAGGTGAGAAGAGTCAAGGGCTGGGTATGAAACTGCTGAATCCATGACACTTCTGATGACGAGGCAGCAACTGAAGTGACGTGTACAAGAAATCGAGCACCACCTCAACCTCAGCCATGTCGCAAAATGATGCATGTCTGAAAAGTGTGTCACCAACATGAAAAGTTTGGAAAGCTCTGGGCTAGAGCATATTGCCGGCTCCCTTTCTTTCTACCAGGTATCCTGTGTGCTGTGAGTGGAAGTGAACATCAACTGAGACAAAGGCCAAGGTGTCTGCTAAAGGCCAAACGATTTAGGTATTTGTTTTTATATGATCTAACTGCTTAGTGTTTAAGGACCTCAAGTAGCCCCTGGCTTTTAACTGGGCCCCTTAACAGAGATTTGGCTGAACTGCACCGATGGCAGAAGCAAACCATTTACTTGATTTGTATTAAAGAAATTTAATAAGCCCATTTAGCGATTACCCATGTGCATTGCTGGCCACTAACATCCAAACCAATGCATTATCAATAGCCTAAGTGACTTAATGAATGCTGTGAGTAAAACCATTAATCCTTGCCCTAAAACAATCTTCACAGGCATACCATAACCACACACAACATGATAACCAAAAATAGGTGTTCCAAATAAACATGTACATTTAAATGTACCCAAAGGAAACATAGGTATTTCTTTAGTCATCCCTTATATAACTGCACATTATATACACGTTAGCAATATCAATGTTTTAAAAAAGTTATTAATTTATATTCATCCTAGCACAGAACACTGCTGTGGCCTTTATTAGACACAGGGCTCCAAGATCTCTATTATCCTGGCTATGTTTAAAAATAGTTGGTGAAATAGGGGCCCCTAGTGGTTGTGAATTCACTACCATACCATCTCCTAATGTCAGAGACCTTGTATTTCATCCAGTAGGTCTATAGGTTATTTATTTAAGTCACATTATTTAAGTAGATTTCAGCCCATCAGCCGCGAAATGTATCATGTTGGGCACTCGTCTAAACATAAATAAAAATGTATATATATATTACAAGTGCAAGGTTTATAATAGAAATTGGAGTGCAGTGTGGAAAGGAGTATCTTACCCCCTTACACTATGCGGTACACTAGCGATGTCAAAACAGCAGAATATAAAAGATAAAAACAGAGAAAACAACAAGTAGTGCAGAGGGTATTATAAGTCTTGCACTTGTTATATATATTATTATCTATGATTATTTTGGTGAAGGGAAGTAAGGTACCTTTCACACGTGTTTTTTGAGCTGCTCTAAACATGCTTGGGGAGTTTCTTTGGTGAGTAGATGGGGCAAAGTCAAAGAAAATAGAATGCAGACAAAAGACAGACTTCCGTGACAGAGTAACAAGTGAACTATCACAAAGCCTGTAATGGTTGTGGGGTAAATAAGGGCATAACCCAACATACAAATTAACAGCTAGATTGGATCAAGCCTCAAAAAAAAGGACACAATACCAACAATATTACCCACGGATGAGTAGATATTCAACAAAACAAACTTAGAAAACAAGCAAAATTACTAAAACTAAATGAAAAATAGAATGCAGCAACTAGTCTGGAATATCCGACCATTAAAATAGGTAGTGGTTGGGGGCGGGGCCTAGCTGCCAAACTGAAAGGCTGCATGCAGTGTGGGCTCTGTACAAAAGTTGACAATTATCGCCTAAAAACAGTATTTTGAAAGCAAACAAATGGCAAAATTTTCGCTGATACCTACCTGCAAGCTATTCTGCAACAGCACAAGGGTTTCCAGGCGTACGACAAGCAGATTGAGCCCACACCGCCACTGAGGCCTACCTCGAGGTGAGAGCCTGGGAGAAGCGGCCGATCTCCCTACTGCCTCTCCGACCGGAACAAGCTGATGTTATACGGGTCCCCGCTCCCATCCTGCTGGTGGGGGTTATCCCAACACCATCACCACAGCCAAGCTTCATCCCTGACAAGCACATCGCCTTAAAGCAAAGACATAGAGGGGCACAATCTGCCTCAAAATGGCAGCTACTGCACCAGCTGCAGACACACTGAACCGACTGCAGACACTCGAGCAGTGCCTGGACGACCTCCTTGAAAACTTCTGGCAGAGAATGCAAAACAAAGGGGCACAGACCCAGAGGGAGCCGCTACACCCTACACGACCGCATTACTCACTGCGAGAAAAACCGCCTAGAGTGGCTGGCAGGATGAAAAGACCACACACGACGCCTGGGAAACTGAGACCAGCGAAGCGGAGAAGGCGGCCCATAAAATCCAAGGCTCGCATCTGCCTTCCTGGGCCAAGGGCCCGAAAGGGAAACACCCTGTTGCGTACCACACATGCCCGGACGGGACTTTTCCATCAAACAAATGCCCGGGACCTCGCTTGCGGTGCTGAAAGTGACCAGAGAGGTGGAAAGTGCACGAGGGCCCTTGAGAAGGCCTGGGGCCGGCGGAGTGGATACGGCCCCTAGACCAACCTGCTGGCAGCTTCCCGATCATGGGAATATGATGAACGCATAAACACACTCCTGGACAGTACCACAGCGTGCACACCAGGACTTACTCACAGGCAGCTCTAAACAGGCAGAAACATGTTGCCTCCTGAACGTTACCAGCAATGCCATAAATGTATATTTTGCTTTTGTTTTACTAGAAAAGTATGATTTTTCTCTTTTTTCAGTCCAATGGTCTATTTCTTAACATGCCTAGCCTGATGCAGATGCGCCCCAAAAGCCTAGTGGTTTACAACTTTTAAGCCTGCTATATATATGTCTTGCCAAACCCTGCAGAATATGCGGCCTCTAGCCTTTATGTATGTTTAGCCTGAAAGAATTTGATCTAAGAGTATGCTAGCTCTAAGACACGCTTTTCATGGTAGTAATCCTTTATTATCAACCGATATTTCTTATTTTCACCTCGTTTTTACCTAACTAGTACAGGCTATAACTTAAGACACAAGTACCTAACCTGCATTTATTAACAAAAAAAAAGGTGCCATTCTTGCATGCCATAATACTGTATGCTGTTGTGGCGATACGAGCTTGTTTATGTTACTCACGCACTGCAAAAATAAAGATTGACAAAAAAAATAGGTAGTGGTTGTATTCTGGGGGCGAAACCAAATCAAATGACAAACAAATACGGACAGTTCAGGTGAAATCCAGCAAGATCCACATTGACATCACATTGTCAATGATTAAGGACTAGGTATCCTGAAGCATATTAGACAATGGGTACTCTGTGATCCTTCTTTCCAACAATTACCGCACTGCCTTGTCAAACTGTTAAACAAAAAATTAAACAAAAAATTCAATTAAATAAAAGAATGTGACTCCAGTGAAGTATCTGAATATGAGTGACGCAATCTCCAATGGAGGGTTTGACATACAGTTATTTCACCTAAATTTTCTACTTTTGCAGCTAGCTATAAAACCAGGGCCAGATTAAGAGCCCATTGGGCCTGGTGCTGACATTACAAAATCTTATCGACAGAAAACACTAAAACAGTTATACCTCCCAAGCGTCATGTATCTGGTGGAGGTGGTGCTGGAGGGAAACTCACAGGATATAGCCATCAGAAAACACATACCATATGCTACTCTCTCACTTTCATCTTTCAAGTAAATCCATACCCCCTAACAGCAGGTCCAGTAAAGAAGAATTCCAGTGGGCTGGGTAAAAGGGTGGGCTCCGGACATGAGTCACATAACCAGAACCTCCCAAAGGGGCGAACATGCCCAAAAAGGGGGCTTATCTACCCGAAGAATAAGGTCTGCCTGGTGTAAATGTATGACAGACTGCTTGCTAATCATGCATGCTGGCCAACAAAGAACATACTATGCAGACAGCACACTGAGCTTGGCATAAATGTGTCTAACGATGCGCTAGCTCTACTCTTTCTAAGGACCGTCCCCTAGCACTTGGAAAGGTGTATGTAGTGAGTGTAGAAGAAAGGCAACATGTCACAGTGTTAGAGGGAATGAAGCATCAAGAGCATTTGCATAGTGCGCAAAGTCAGCTTTATCTTAACTAATTTAATTGCAGGCCAGTCCACATAAGTTTTGTTCCCCTACATCGCTCTTAAGTTTCCATACTTAAGCAAGAGCATGTGAAGAGTATTAAAAAAATAATAGTTTTTATTTTTTTTAAAACAATGGACCTATTCCATGGGCATGGGCCTGGAGCTTCAGCTCCATCAGCCCCTATGTTAATCCAGCTCTGTATAAAACATCTTAGAAGATTTAAAAGAAAAAAAAAAAGAAGAGAGAATAAGCAGTTATATAAGAAGAGGAAGTAAGGTGCATGTAGGAGAATAGATGAATGTCACTCTTTTACCTGGAGAATTCCTGGCAATAAAATCTCAACCCCACGACCCCTGGACCTAACCTAACACATCCCCACATACGGAAATGTATTATTAAAAATACCTTATGAACTGTGGCATCAGTTTTACAATAACAAACAGACAGAGTTTCCATGTTAGTGAAAAGGTTATATTTAAAAAAATAAATATCCAGATGTTATCCTGAGGCGTGTGCTAAATAAGGAGTAATCACCATGGAGACCGATAGGTTGTAGCATTCTAGCACTTCGTTCCAGAATAGCACACATTTTGCTTTGATATCAGTGGAACTTTTTCCCGAGGGGCAGACCCACCATGAGAAAATGTACACATGCCCTCCTTAACTGCATCACGCCGATTCAAAGCTGTTTAAATACAATGTACATAGCTGCGCTGCTGTTGAGTTATGCTTGCAGGTGAGTATACTTGTTATTCACTAATTAATTTTAAATGTTAACCCCAAGGAACTCAATACTGTGGCCCCTGTTTCTTCCTTCACCCTGTGGCCATTGGATGTGGGATAAATAGTTTTACACTGATCAGCCACAACATTAAAACCACCATAACAGGTGAGGTGAATAACACTGATTATATTGTTTCACTGGCACTTGTCAAGGGATAGGATATATCAGGCAGCAAGTGAACAGTCCATTCTTGAATTTCATGTGTTGGAAGCAGGAAAAATAGGCAAGCGAAAACATCTGAGTGACTTTAACAAGGGCCAAATACTTATGGCATCATTAAAGCGGCACTGTCATGCCGAAACCCGTTTTTTTTTTAACCCCCCTCCCGCCTCCACTACATCCAATTGACCCACTAGTCACCCCCAAATGCCCCTAAGCCCCCCACATTACCTATTTTTTAATCCTTATTTTCTGCCCCGATCTTGATTCAGGGCGCAGCCATCTTTGTGTGGGTAGAGGAAGTCCCTGTGGGACACGTCATCTGCCCACACTAGGCAGACACTGAGATTCCCGCACATGCCCAGTGAAACACCTGGACATGCGAACGGGAATTTCAGCTATTCATTCATTCATCAGACAGACGAATGAGTGAATAGAAAGATCAGCCGAACAAACAAACACAATGTATCAGTGTTAGTTTGTTCGTGCAGGTTATTACAAGGAGGGAGCTACCGGCATGCAGCTCCCTCCTTGTAATATGTAACTATAGAAGCGGCAGGGAGCAGTGCTCCCCACCACTTCATAAGCCCCCCAGTACCCCCTCTCACTCTATGGGGGTCAATATGACCCCCATAATAGCACAAGAGAGATTTAAATCTCCCAAATGCCCCTACTCACTATACCGCGAGTAGGGGCATGTCTACTAAACAGTGAGCAGCCTGTGGCTGCTCACTGTTGAAAAAAAAGACATAAATTACAATAAGGGGGGGCGGACCTATTGTCCTCCCCCCCTCCCCCACCCTGAGCGGCGGGTGGGGGCCATAAAGATAATGGGGGGGGGACCTACTGTCCTCCCCGGCCCCCACCCCTGAGCGGTGGGTGGGGGCCCTAATAAAACAATAAGGGGGGGACCTACTGTCCTCCCCCCCTGGCCCCCACCCCTGAGCGGTGGGTGGGGGCCCTTATAAAACAATAAGGGGGGGGGACCTACTGTCCTCCCCCCCTACTGGGTCCTAAAACCCCCCCTGGCCCCCACCCCTGCGCGGTGGGTGGGGGCCCTAATAAAACCATAAGGGGGGGGACCTACTGTCCTCCCCCCCTGGCCCCCACCCCTGCGCGGTGGGTGGGGGCCCTAATAAAACCATAAGGGGGGGACCTACTGTCCTCCCCCCGGCCCCCACCCCTGAGCGGTGGTGGGGGCCTAATAAGGCACACAATAGGGGGGACTGTCCTCCCCCATGCTCCCACCCCTCTTGGCGGTGGGTGGGGGCTAATTAAACAATAAGGGGGGACACCTACTGTCCTCCCCTGGCAGTGGGTGGGGCCCTAATGTGGAAACAACAAGGGGGGACCTGCTGTCCTCCCCCACCCCCCACCCCTGCTTGGCGGTGGGTGGGGCTAGTAAAACAATAAGGGGGGGGACCTACTGTCCTCCCCCCCGGCCCCCACCCCTGAGCGGTGGGTGGGGGCCCCAATAAAACAATAAGGGGGGGGACCTACTGTCCTCCCCCCCTGGCCCCCACCCCTGAGCGGTGGGTAGGGGCCCTAATAAAACAATAAGGGGGAGGACCTACTGTCCTCCCCCCCGGCCCCCACCCCTGAGCGGTGGGTGGGGGCCCCAATAAAACAAATAAGTCATTTTACACAGCGTGGGAAAGTTCTTTTGAATTTTCCCACGCTGTGTAAAATGACTCATAACACTCTGATTGGGTGGCCACCCAATCAGAGTGCTCTGTGTCATTTTACACAGCGTGGGAAAGTTCTTTTGAATTTTCCCACGCTGTGTAAAATGACTCAGAGCACTCTGATTGGGTGGCTTGAAAGCCACCCAATCAGAGTGCTCTAAGTCCATTTACA
>CAKOES020000549.1:0-24083 GCA_933207985.1 Pelobates cultripes
GAGGGTGACAAGTGACAGAGTGAGGGAAGGGGTGACTGATGACAGAGTGAGGGGTGACAAGTGAGAGTTAAGGGATGGGATGACTAGGGAGGGAGGTGACAGGTGGCAGAGTAAGGGAGGGGGTGACTAGTGACAGTGAGGGGTGACTAGTGATAGAGTGAGAGGTGACAAGTGAGGGGGGGGGAGACTAGTGACAGGAGGGGGGAGACTGAAGACGAGGGGGGGGAGACAGTGACAGTGAGGGGGGAGACTGAAGACAGTGAGGGGGGGTGAGACCAGTGACAGTGAGGGGGTGAGACTAGTGACAAAGTGAGGGGGGGGTGAGACTAAAGGACAGTGAGGGGGGGTGAGACCAGTGACAGTGAGGGGGTGTGACTAGTGACAGTGAGGGGGGGTGACTATGACAGGAGGGGGGGCATCTAGTGACAGTGGGGTGACTAGTGACAGTGGGGGGGTGACTAGTGACAGTGGGGGGAGGTGACTAGTGACAGTGGGGAGGTGACTAGTGACAGTGAGGGGAGGTGACTAGTGACAGTGGGGGGGTGACTAGTGACAGTGGGGGGTGACTAGTGACAGTGAGGGGAGGTGACTAGTGACAGCAAGTGATTGGTGACAGTGGGGGTGACTGGGTGACATGAGGGGGTGACTGGTGACAATGAGGGGTGACTGGTGACAATGAGGGGAAGGACTGGGTGACAATGAGGGGGGGTGACTGGTGACAATGAGGGGGGTGACTGGTGACAATGAGGGGGGGGGTGGGATCAGGACACGAGGGGGGGTGACTGGTGACAATGAGGGGGGGGTGGACTAGTGACAGTGAGGGGGGGTGATTGGTGACAGTGAGGGTGGGTGACTGGTGACAGTGAGGGGGGGGGGGTGATTGGTGCCTACCTGTCTCTCTGCTTCCTCTCCCAGGCTGCAGCTCCTTCCCCTCCTGGCTCTGTGTGAAAGGAGTAAACAGGAAGTGAGGTCACTTCCTGGCCCCGCCTCTCCCATCACACAGAGCCGCATGGGAGAGGAAGCAGGAGACCTGGCAGAGAGGAGGTGAAGCTGCCAGGTCTCATGGGGGGGGGGTGGGTAGTGACTAGCAGAGCGGTAGGTTGTGGGGCCCCGCGCTGCATCAGGGGCCCCACAACCTATCGATTAAATAGTTTTATTTTATTATTTTTGTTGTTCCAGTTGGAGAGATCTCTGTGATCTGATCTTCCAGCTGAGCATGTATATTGTGCTGCCTGGCCCTGACTGCCTTCGGCCCTGTCCAGGACCGATATGCCCGAGTGGTCAGTCCGCCCCTGGGCACATACTATCCGAGTCATATGAGGGTATGACTCCAGGCTTGTGAGTGATACCACTCTTTTATCTTACTTTTTAAGTATTTTATATACTGTATTGCACTATTGTTGTATAATTTTATTTTACAGAATATCTGCTGAAATACTACTTAGAAGCTCCATCTTCATTCACAACTAAGCAGCAAGGGGAGCTGTTAAAGGAACAGCTACATTTTTATTCACTAGTGAGAATTCAAAGTGAATTTGAAATCCCAAATAACTAAATATAACTGGCTTAGAGAATGTTTTCAGTTCGGCTACTTTTACCTTGAACCTTGAATTCTCCCTTCACTAAAATGTTCTAGTGAACCCCCGCAAAGTTCATTATCTCCAGTTGAACTGATAAGGTTCCCACAGTTCCACTCCACATTTTGGTTATTCTCACTAACTATGTCCTAGGCCAAACCAGTGCTGCTCAAAGAGACTCGCTGAGGTCTTACAGGATATGTACGGCAGTTGCCACACTAATAGAAGCACTGCCTCCCACTTTGCAACTTTGAACGAGCACTCAAATCAAGTAAGGAAGAGCGCCCAGTTTGTTGCCGACTGCTGGGAGGGTGCACATTTTTATAACTTTTTTTTTTTTTTTAATACAATTTACATTGTTTATAACATTTTGTTAAAAACAAAACAAAAAAAAACACACTTGGAAATAGTGAATGAGTTATTTTTCATTATTTGCACAAACTTATTGATAAAGGATTAAAAAGAGACCATGAATAAGGCAGCCAGTATGGATGGGGCAAAAAAAGTATGACCATAAAAGTGTGGGATTTAGAGTCTCTTTACTAATGTGGAGGAAATAGAGCAGGCAGTACAGATGTATAAAATAGAAACTGGTATTGGTGATATGGCCGTTATTGTGGGAGTAAGTGGACTGATGCATGCACAGGTACTGGGTATGGACTGGAAGATTTAAAGCAGAAAGGAGTGTCTGGTATGTGGGCAGTAACTAAATCCACGCATTTGTTTGCTAAGATAGGCAATTTTAAGTAGCCTAATAAAATTTAAAGCTGTATTTTTATGTGTGCGCTGTTCCTTAATCTGTATATTTTTTACATATACGTATGATAGCCCATGTGAGTGCTCCTTACTTGACTGCATCTTGTCTCAGACATTACCATCTTATGGCTTCCATGAACCTTTGAACAGTTCCAAGAGGAAACCCAGGTTTATGTATTCCAGACAGATGTCCTTGATGATGTGCCACAAGTATTTTTTGTTCTATTGTGCACCCGATCATTGCATATTTTGCCAAAGCGTATATTATTCTAGTCTTATGTCCAAAACAATAGCCACATGTCCTGTTGTATGACTTTGGCTGTTAGAGTTTGAAACTCCTAGCTTAAACATGCTTAATTAAGACACTATGCATTACATATTAATTAGCAACCTCGAACTTAAAGACTCTACCTAACACATGTACATACTCATATTTTTGATGTTGGGGATGGTCAATGCCCCTTGTTCACTAAAACCTGTGTGCTTGAAGGTTCTTGGTCAAAGATAATTTGTATCTCTCCAATAATGACAAAATTGATAAGTGGGTTCTATGGACTTATCTATTCATCAAAATAACTAAACATTTTCTATGCTCAAAGACGACCTATCCTTTGCATGGTGTGGGTTTTTCCATAGATTTATTCTTCGGGGGCTATGGCTCTCTTTTTCATCTTTGCACACTGGTGTATTTTTCTGTTTACTGGTTATCCGGATTACTGGGAGATGTTTCTCAATGCACGTATCACCAAGTCTCTATTTCAGAGATTCAACCCCCATTTTTGTTTTCTTGACTTTATTAAGTGGTCATTGTACCTTATGTTATGAGAAAAATCCATGCATGGGACTGAAACCTTGACTATGGATTAAATATGCAAAAAAGCATTATTATTCCTGCTTAAACAAATGCATTGAGTGCTTTCCCATTTTGCTGTTTAGTTATTTGGCTGGATTTAGCACGGCAGCAAGTATTCTACATATAGTTGTCAAGTTCAGAATCCTTGGGTATTGTACACAGACACATACACACATTATCAAACTGTTACTGTGTATAGTTACCTGACGCAATAACTACATCCACATCAGTTTGGATGTGTAAAAATTGTTTTTCTGTAACAGATTCCCAATGAAGCTCAATAACTGATATTTTAACATTGTCTGAAAATGTCCCATGTTCAGTATCTGAAAGGACTTGCTCTTTAGATTGGGACTTTTGTTCTTCACTTAGTTGGAAGCCATTCAAGCAGATGTTTTCGGTTAGTTGTTGCAAAACTCGATGGTGACAGTCACTAAATACATATTTCTTTGGAATACAGCTCTTGCATACTGCAATGCCAGTGAGGCCAACACCACTTCCCAGCTCTAAAATAGTTCTAAAAATGTAATGAAATGAAAATGTTACACAGAATTTAGAAACATATTCTTAAAAGAACACTATAGAGTCAAAAACACAAACATGTTTTTGTATCTAGCCCCCTTGCCCCACCTAAATACAGAATAGTAAAATCTTACCTTTATTACAGTCTGCTGGAGCTGGTTCTGCCCCTGATTTGCTTCCTTGGCTGATATCATCAGCAGTGCTGATCTTAGCCAATTACAATGCTTTCCCGTTGAGATAGTCAATTCTGATGATCTCAGCCATGGAGGCGTGTTGATGGAGGAACCAAACACCACCCTGGTCAATCAGTGTCTCTAGGATGCAATGTAAACACTGTCTTTTCTCTGTAAATACATTGTTTACTGCAAAAAGGCTGCAGGGAAAGGCTATACTCTTGAGAACAAATACATTAAGCTGCAGTTGTTCTGGTGACTATAGTGTCCCTTTAACAATATATCAGGTCTGGCAGCATGTATTTGAAAGAGATCATGGGCTAGTCACTGTTTAGAAAAAGGAATTTATTGGAAAGGTCCATGGATTCTCCCACCTTTTTATTATATGAAGATTTTTTTTTGTCAAAGGATTGTTTCTCAAAGGTTTGTCATTTGTAAGAACTTCTGCAGGCAGAAAACAGCTAATCTGGATAAGGGAGCAGGTTTCAAATTAACTATTCCGTACTAGGATATCATAGAAATTTTAAATCCTCAAACTGCCAACTATATCGCATCTGACACCCCTTAAAGGACCACTCTAGGCACCCAGACCACTTCAGCTTAATGAAGTGGTCTGGGTGCCAGGTCCAGCTAGGGTTAACCCATTTTTTCATAAACATAGCAGTTTCAGAGAAACTGCTATGTTTATGAATGGGTTAAGCCTTCCCCTATTTCCTCTAGCGGCTGTCTCATTGACAGCCGCTAGAGGCGCTTGCGTGCTTCTCACTGTGATTTTCACAGTGAGAGCACGCCAGCGTCCATAGGAAAGCATTATGAATGCTTTCCTATGTGACCGGCTGAATGCGCGCGCAGCTCTTGCCGCGCGTGCGCATTCAGCCAACGGGGAGGAGAAGAGGAGGATCGGAGGAGGAGAGCTCTCCACCCAGCGCTGGAAAAAGGTAAGTTTTAACCCCTTTCCCCCTTCCAGAGCCGGGCGGGAGAGGGACCCTGAGGGTGGGGGCACCCTCAGGGCACTATAGTGCCAGGAAAACGAGTATGTTTTCCTGGCACTATAGTGGTCCTTTAAGGGCAGATGAAGAAAATTATTATTTATTTCTAAACTATATTAAAATTAGTATATATTTGTTATACATTAATGTCATCATAAAGGGAATATTTTCATATTATTGACCTGTAAATGATATTGTATTAAACTGTTAAAATGTCCTACCCTACTAAAAATAAAACCATTTAGTGGACTTTATATGGTGGATGTTAACTTTAAAGGGATGATATAGGCACCAAAACAACTTAAGCGTAATTTTGGTGTATAGATTGTGTCCCATGGAGTCCCACTGCTCAATTGTCTGCCATTTAGGAGTTAAATAATTTTGTTAATATAGCACTAGTTGCATATACCTGCATGTGGATTAAGAGACTTCCTAAACACTATCTGTAAATAGTGAGCTGCATCCTCCAGTGTGTGGTTCAAGTTCAATTTACAGAGCAGGATATAAAATCTTTTTTTTATTTTTCATTTTTATTAGGCTTTTACAAGTTTTACAAATATCAAGTAGTATCAAGTACCTAGCACTGGTTACAGGTGAGGGCATGGCCTTTTAGTTTACGTGCTTAATTGCTCCTACAATTTTAATAGTTATTTCTGGGTTTTTTTCCTATCTTTTGCTGGTATTTTATTTCAAGCTCTATAATTAATAAGATTATCCAACATTTTGGGTTCCTCTTTTGGTAACCATTTTTTTGTTATTACAATCAGGGTAAGGCACTCCTAGTTGGATGGTTAATTAAGGGACCTATTCTTTTTTTCTTTTTAGAAGGAGATATATTCTGTTTCCATTTTATGGCAATGCAGAAATTAACAATCATCAAGACATGTATGGTCAAGTACAGAGATGATTTATCCATTTTTGGCAATTCTAGGTGGAATAAGAATCTTTCAGGGGATAAAGGAATATTAAATTTTAGATCAACAAAAAGTTTGGAAACTTCTTATTTAAGGGTGTCCAAACCAATACAATCCCACCAAATATGTTTAAATGAGCCACACTCGTTATTACACACAAAGAAAACAAAAACTATCCCTTACTGAGATAGTGAATGACATACTAAAGTGCCTGAATAAAAGCAGCTCAACACAAAAAGTGGAATACCTTAATCCACAATGAAGTGCAAAATACAAGAAAATGCAAAATACAAGAAAAAAAGGTATAAACAATATACCAGCAAGTGGAGCGCTATATTGGATATATATATAAATAATGAGGGGGTATACTCACCCCTCCAACATAGTGATACAATGTGTCCAAATGTACATACAAAGTAAAACAACAAAAAGAGAGAATATAGTGCAGATGGTTTACAAAAAATAAAAAATGAATAATGGTAGCAATTGGTTGAAACCACTCACGTGGGTTGGAGCCTATAAGCTATTGGCTCCGCAAGTGACTCCTTCTTGCTCTTGAGGCAGCAACACACCCCTTTATCCCAAACGATATTCTCCCGAAGATATGGAACAAACAGAGAGAGAGAACCTCATAGATGGTATTGTACAGATGGTGTATACAATATAGTGAGATAGTAATAGATATGCTCACCTTAGACAGAGCCTTGAATTCCTGGCTCTGAGGTTTGTTGGCAATGTGCTAATTTATTGGGATAGCATTCCCCACATGGTGTTCCTGGAGGCTAGAAAGGACTATATGGATTAATATATAAAAAAATAACAATTTATTGTAGAGATAAAAAAATAATAATAAAAACAATATTTAGACTTCTCAAAAGCACATAAGCTAAATGATGGAAAGTCCAAGTATAAAAGTCCAAACTCCAGCTAAACGCGTTTCACTCTTGTATGAGCTTCCTCAGTAGCTGTGAAGTAGCCTCAGGAATCTTCCACTTTATAAGTGCTCTAAAGTTGATTCGGATCCTCCCTTTGAGGTCACAGGATGTGTGATTATCCAATCATAAGGTCAGAGTCTCTTTCAAATTTCTTATATTAATCACCTGTAGTAAAAAAGCTTACATTGGCTAAATTGCCTGTCAATCAATCAAAAAGCTTGATTATTATTGGTGGTTGGATGGTGCTGTATTTTTCAAATTTCCTATATTGATCACCTGTGGTAAAAAAGCTTGCATTGGCTGAATTGCCTGTCAATCAGTTAAAAAACTTATTCTATTGGTGGTTGGATAGGGCTATCTTTCTCAAAATTTTTTTATACTGATCACCTGTGGTAAAAAGGCTTTCATTGGCTGAATTGCCTGTCAATCAATTAAAAAACTTGATTAGAACAAATTCTATTGGTGATTGGATGGGGCTGTCATGTATAGCACCCATTCAGGGCAGTGGTTGGCGGAAGTGACATCACTTCCGCCCTCCAACATCTTCCCAAATGTCATTGTTAATAAAAAAATAAAAATAAAAAAAAAAAGGGGCTCATATTTATGGGCATACACAAAACTTTAGGAAATCGGAGAGGCGGTGATTTTAACAAAATTTTAGCTCAAAATGAAATGAGATGGATTTTTAGCCTTGGGACTTTACAACCCAAAGGTCTAAATATAGATTTCGAACTCTGTCATTTCCTTTAATTATCCTTAACATATATTCAACAGTATCATATTATATCTGTACCATCTGCAATATTATATCTGTACTATCAAAATTTATGCCATTTGGTTTTATGTCCTCTTATAAAATGAAGTCTTGAAATCCAATGGGAGAAGTTTGTCTTGATTGCACTCTCTCATCCAGTAAGTTTTTAATCGACCCCCATTTTGGTAATCCCTTTTATTTTATATTTGAGGGAAATCTCTCTGTTATTGTACCTATCTATTTCACTTTGTTAATATGCATTCCGTTTTTTTTATTTTTTTATTAACAATGACATTTGGGAAGATGTTGGAGGGCGGAAGTGATGTCACTTCCGCCAACCACTGCCCTGAATGGGTGCTATACATGACAGCCCCATCCAATCACCAATAGAATTTGTTCTAATCAAGTTTTTTAATTGATTGACAGGCAATTCAGCCAATGAAAGCCTTTTTACCACAGGTGATCAGTATAAAAAATTTTGAGAAAGATAGCCCTATCCAACCACCAATAGAATAAGTTTTTTTAACTGATTGACAGGCAATTCAGCCAATGCAAGCTTTTTTTTTTTAATATTTATTTTTTATTGAAGGTTTTTCAAAGGTAAAGATCCAGTACACAGTTGTTTCATAGTGTATACAACGAGTATTCAGCGGGTTACAGGATAATATATTTGTACTTTAAAGTTATACAGTAACATCATCTGCCTCCGTGTACTATGTAACATTTTATCGAAGCTGGTTTGCAATTACTCTTCAATTGGGTTGGTATTACAATTCAAATAAACGTAACAAAGGTATATACACAAACAAATATACAGGCAAATCATAATAGTTTGTATCCAGCATTTCCTGCGTACTTTGGCCATGTCAGCTCACATAAGTCACCGTCCATGTTTCCCTGGGCCGCCCTGACTCTTCTGGGTCCCCTTCTCCCCTCTCACCCTCCCTGGTGTTTCTGTCTCTCATACCATGTCTCCCAGATATTCCATGTGTTTTGGAACCTTTCCGTGGCCCTGGCGTTGTCAGTGGACATTTTCTCGTATATATAGAATTGTTGTATTTTGTCTGCCAATTGGTGGATGGCTGGGCAGCGAGGTGTTTTCCAGTTTAGAGCTATCAGGTTTCTAGCGGCCATTAAAACTATCCCTATCAATTGTGTGTGGTTTTTTTGTGTTGTTTCGGGGAACAACAAGAGTAGGCAGGTCGTTATGTCCATGGGGAAGTCTCTAATGCCGAGATCTTTCAACAGGGTCTGAACATCTCCCCAGATAGGTTGTATCCCTCCACAATGCCACCATATGTGTGGCAGGGTTCCCTCTTCCACACCGCATCTCCAACATTTGGTGGAAACGTCTGGGTACATTCTGTGTAGTCTGGTGGGTGTCATGTACCACCTATATAGTAGTTTGCGATGCGCTTCAATATGTGAGTAGCACTTGGTCCACTTTTTTATCCCATTTAGGGCCAGCATCCACCTTTCCTCTGTCATGACTGTCCCCCTCTCAGTCTCCCAGTGCTGTTTGCATGTCATCGGTTTTTGTGGTGCTAGGTCAAGCCATGCTTTGTAGCAAAGTGATAGGGCTTTGGGTTTCATCGGGGCTGTCCAGCATCTGTGGGGTATCAGTCTCGCTGCTACCGCAGGAGTAGGCCCAGTGTGAGGTGTGCCCTTGACGTGTGTGTTTATTGTGTTTTTCAGTTGTAAGTAGGGAAAGATATCCCTCTCCGGGACCTTCCATCTGTCTCTGATGGCTGGGAAACTCATGATCGTCTGGTCTGTACACAGTTGTTGGATTTGGGATATACCTAAGCGTGACCATCTGTTTAGTGGGATCGTAGGATTCACTGCATGTAGTGCAGTAAGGGGAGCTTCAGGGTGGAAGTGTTTCCTCCAGCCCAGGGAGGACATAAAGTCGTCCCATACTCTGACCGTTGCGAGTGTGGTGGGGTATAGAGTTACTTTGGGGCCTCTTAGTGTTCTCGGCGTCCATAGGTAATTAAGCAGTGAGGTGTGCTTAAGTTGGTCTTGTTCCATATCCACCCACTGTGTTACCCCCTTTTGGGCGTGTATGTGTATACTCGTTGCTAGGATAGAGGCTTTGTAATAGAGTCCAATGTTGGGCATGCCTATACCCCCCGTTTGGGTCGTCCGTTGTAGGAGACCTAGGGGCAGCCTGGGTTTCTTACCCCCCCAGATGAAGGAGTTGCATATGGCTTGTAACGATTTGTGGATAGCGGCTTGGATGTCTATTGTGAGCATGCGGAATATATATAGTAACCTTGGCAAAAGCATCATCTTATATGCATTCACTCGGCCCAGCCAGGACAATTTTGCGTTCTTCCATTTATGTATTTCTGTGGTGCATAGATGTATGAGGGGCTTATAATTAAGCTTTACTATGTTGCTAATAGGAGCGGCGATTTTAACCCCTAAGTACGTTATAGATGTTGTTCGCCAGTCTAGTTCAAAGGAGTTCTTAAGGGTAGTTACATTTGGCCCTGGTAGGTTTATCGGTAGGGCTTGTGTTTTCTCCTTATTCAGGCGGTAGTATGATATTCTACCATAGTCTGTCAGTAGAGTTAGTAGAGGGGGCAGCGATTGTTCTGGATTTGAAAGCGCCACGAAAATATCGTCCGCAAACATCGCCAGACAATATTCCCTGTCCCCCAGTGTGATACCGGTTATGGCCTGGTGTTGTCTTATCTTCCAAGCCAAGGGCTCCAGGGAGAGTATGTATAGCAGGGGGGATAGTGGGCAACCCTGGCGTGTCCCATTCGTAATGTGGAAAGTGCGTGACAGGAAGCCCCCATGGGAGACCTTAGCACTGGGTCGTGCGTATAGAGCCAGGATTCCCCTGATAACCTCTTCGGGGAACTGATACTTGCACAGCACTTGTGTCATATATTGCCAGTTAAGTCTGTCAAAGGCCTTTTCGGCGTCCAGCGCCAGGAAAAGACCTCCGATTTGTCCCCTCTCCATTCCCGCTATTATGTTTAGCACTTTCCTCGAGTTATCAGAGCCTTGTCGGCCCCGCACGAATCCGGACTGGTCATTATGTACTAATTTATGTAGCAACGGTGCCAATCTTTCGCTAAATAGTTTTGCGTAGATTTTGGCATCACTATTTAACAATGAAATGGGCCTGAAGTTTTTACATTGATCTGTATTTTTGCCCGGTTTGGGAAGTGTGGAGACATGTGCCATTGTGACTTCTTCTGGCAATGCCCCTTCTGTCATGCAGTGGTTAAATAGAGCGCCAAGAGGTTGCGCTAGGGTGTTAAGGAAGGTGCGGTAATATTTATTGGGCAGGCCATCAGGTCCCGGTGCTTTATGTAGTGGGAGCGTAGAGATCACCGAGGTGATCTCTTCGGTCGTGAAGGGTTTGTTAAGTTGATCCGCCTCCATCTGAGATAGGGTAGGAAGGTCGATTCCTGCCAGGAAAGCGTCAATATCTGCTTTAGAGGGGCAGACTGTCTGTGGGTCATCTTTCAGATTATATAATTTTTCATAATAATGGGCGAATTCGTCCACTATCCCCTGTGGGTTTAAAATTAAGGTGCCCCTGGAATCCTTGATGGAGGCAATTTTTGAGTTAGCCGTCCTCTGTTTCAATTGGGCAGCCAGCCGCGCTCCCGCTTTGTTGCCTGTAGCAAAAAAGCTGTGTTTAAACTTGCGCATGAGGGATGTGGTTTTGGCCAGTTCCAAATCTCTGAGCTGCGATTGTAAGCGCAATAGTTCGGTATGTGTGGCTGCTGTGGGGGTGTGTTTGTTGGTGTGAGTTAGGGAGGTTAGTTCAGAAAGTATGGCTGTGTAAGCTTCTAGTCGCTTTTTTTTTGCGTAGCTGGCGTGCTTGATGAAGCTGCCTCTTATGAAAGCTTTATGCGCCATCCATATTTGGGGTAGAGGTGAGTCTGGGGTTTTGTTTTCTTTAAAATAAAACTGTAGATCTTGTTCTATTTGGTTAACTATGGCAGGGTCAGCGAGTAATTGTTCATTGAGTCTCCAACTGCCTCTTCCTGAGTTGGGGAATTGTTCCCTAAGCTGTAGTGTAATAGGGGCATGGTCCGACCATGTAATAAGGCCTATGTCTGTGCGCTCAACCTTTATGATGGAGGAGGTGCGGATCAAAAACCTATCCTATTCTCGAATAAGTCTTATGCGCTGCTGTGTGGCATGTGTAGTCCCTCTCTGTGGGATGGGTGACTCTCCATGGGTCTACAAGATTGTGCGGTGTTAGTTTGTTGCATATTAGTGTGGCTAGTTTGGACCTGCTCTTTAGTGTTTGTGCAGTCAATTGGGGACCTCCTGATGAGTCTAGGTCACTGTCTAGTAAGAAATTCGTGTCACCCCCAATGATCACTTCCCCAAGTGCGTGAGCAGACATCAAACCAAGCAGTACATCAACAAAGTTACATTGGTTAACATTGGGTCCATAGACATTAATTAAGGTATAGACATTATTATTTAGGGAGCATTGCAATATAAGGTACCTTCCCTTTTTATCTCCTATTTTGCGTATTAGGGAGAAGGCCACATCTCTGCCAATAAGGATGGATACTCCTCTTTTTTTTTTGGAGTAACATGAGTGAAAATCTATGGGATACTGTGGGGAGTTAAACTTCGGTCTGTTACCCCATTGGAAGTGCGTTTCTTGGAAGAGCATTACGTGGGCACCTAATGATTTTGCTTCGCGCAGTGCTAGGCGGCGCTTGTGAGGGGAATTCAGCCTTTTAGTATTTAGGGAGCATATTTTAAGTACCATCTGACATGTGGTGTAGTCTGTGGCTACTCGGGGGGAGACAGGGTGCTCTTCCAACATTAGGTTCCCTAATGGGAGGTAATTGTATAGCTAACCTGTTGGTGCCAGATGGTGTTAAGGATGCGGGACATACTGTCTGTGGGGTTTGCCTTATAAAATTAAAAAGGGTTAAAACAATATAATAACTGAACCAATAATCAACTATGTACAGCGTTCCGTTCACTGCGCCTCTGCGGTGCAGTGTCAAATCTAACGGATTCTCTTGTGGCTCTGGGTCGGTAGCCACATTGGGGGTGGTTATTGAAATCAGTTGCAAGGATTTAACAACAAAAATTATCATAGCAATTCTGGGTGGCCTTAGTGGCGCCCTCCCTGGGTGTAGGTAGGCTTTTAGCCCGGCATGGTAATTTGCAAGAAAGGAGCATGTACTATTATAGTCTTTGTATACGACCTGTCCCGTATGCGTACCGTGTGGTCAGCACACGATTGGAAGTTCTGATCCTGCTAGACTTGTCTTTGTGTAGTCTTGGGACGTGGTTGTTTCTTCCATTCAGTGTGGAGTTTGATTGCAGATCTATCCTCCGTAGCTAGCAAGGGGTCATTTGGTATTGGGATGTTCCACTCCAACAGTTGTCTTTTACCGGATTCAGGATCAAGAATCAGGTTGTCTACGCCGTTGCGTTTTACTAGTAACTTGGTCGGGAAGCCCCATTTATACTGTACTTCCGCCGCTCTCAATGCCGCTGTGATGTGGGTAAACGATCGCCTTTTTATCATAGTCGCAGTGGAGAGGTCAATAAATAGCTTGATTTGGGAAAATTGACCTGGGAGCTGACCTTGGCGTCTAGACGCTTGCATTATTCGATCTTTCGTTGTGAAATAGTGTATTCACGTTATGACGTCTCTCGGTACTGTAGTCGGTAGGTGCTTTGGTCTTGGAAGGCGGTGTGTGCGGTCAAGCAGCAACTCAGTTTCTTTCAATGCTGGAACGTATGCTGTAAATATTTCCTTTACATATTGGGTTAGATCTAGGGAGCCGACTGATTCCGGTATTCCCCGGATTCTAATATTGTTGCGGCGGTCCCGGTCTTCATGGTCTGCCACTTTTGCTTCTAGGCTTTGTACTCTCTGTATTAGGTCGTTGTGTGCCTCTGCTAGGCTATTATGGGCCTCTATAGTTTCCTCTGCTCTCTCTTCCAGACGTGCTGTTCTTTCACCTAAAGCTTGAATGTCAGCCCTGATATCTGTAGCAATTTGTTTCAGGTCTGTTTTGAAGGTGTGCTTTAATTCAGATAGCATGTTCTGTAGTGAAGCATTTGTGGCTGGTGCTTGCATGTCATCTGCAGTGAGGGTAAACTCACCGCCTTCTGAGCATGAGGCTGGGGACTGGGGCTGGTCGGCGCCATTTTGTTCCTCCTGTCCGCACTTCGGCGACGCTATTACTTGCATTTGGAGGGTCTTTTGTTTGAATTTCTTGGCGGACTTTGTGGACATTATGAGGTGGGGGTATGCCCGCTTGTTTGCCGCTCTTGCCGGTGCTTGTATGCTGTGTAGTCACGCTGTAAACACCCGTCGGCGGGAGAGCTCCGAGATCAGGCGACCGCTCTCATTCGCCGCTAAGCCACGCCCCCCCAATGCAGGCTTTTTTACCACAGGTGATCAATATAGGAAATTTGAAAAATACAGCACCATCCAACCACCAATAATAATCAAGCTTTTTGATTGATTGACAGGCAATTTAGCCAATGTAAGCTTTTTTACTACAGGTGATTAATATAAGAAATTTGAAAGAGACTCTGACCTTATGATTGGATAATCACACATCCTGTGACCTCAAAGGGAGGATCCGAATCAACTTTAGAGCACTTATAAAGTGGAAGATTCCTGAGGCTACTTCACAGCTACTGAGGAAGCTCATACAAGAGTGAAACGCGTTTAGCTGGAGTTTGGACTTTTATACTTGGACTTTCCATCATTTAGCTTATGTGCTTTTGAGAAGTCTAAATATTGTTTTTATTATTATTTTTTTATCTCTACAATAAATTGTTATTTTTTTATATATTAGTCCATATAGTCCTTTCTAGCCTCCAGGAACACCATGTGGGGAATGCTATCCCAATAAATTAGCACATTGCCAACAAACCTCAGAGCCAGGAATTCAAGGCTCTGTCTAAGGTGAGCATATCTATTACTATCTCACTATATTGTATACATCATCTGTACAATACCATCTATGAGGTTCTCTCTCTCTGTTTGTTCCATATCTTCGGGAGAATATCGTTTGGGATAAAGGGGTGTGTTGCTGCCTCAAGAGCAAGAAGGAGTCACTTACAGAGCCAATAGCTTATAGGCTCCAACCCACGTGAGTGGTTTCAACCAATTGCTACCATTATTCATTTTTTATTTTTTTGTAAACCATCTGCACTATATTCTCTCTTTTTGTTGTTTTACTTTGTATGTACATTTGGACACAATGTATCACTATGTTGGAGGGGTGAGTATACCCCCTCATTATTTATATATATATATATTCAATATAGCGCTCCACTTGCTGGTATATTGTTTATACCTTTTTTTTCTTGCACACTCGTTATTACAATGCCAACAGACATTTGAGGAATTTGTATGAAATTTACATGTTTTCGTAGGGACCATATACCATCTATGGATAAGTTTGAGAAATATTTATACAATGGATCGTTTTCCTTAATGTTTCAAATGAATTTAACCAGTCTTGACAGGAAAAAGATTTATTTAACTCAATTTCCCATCTAGAGATAGTATTATGTTTAACTCCTGGTTTAATATCTCCAACGATCTTCTTACTATTGAGGATTTATTTTTAGCCTCTCCAAAGAGAATCTTGTCGAAGGGTGAAATCTTAATTATAGTTGTCTTATGAAGAAAATCTCTTATTCTTAGATAAAGAGACACTATAGTCACCAGAACAACTACAGCTTATTTAATTTGTTTTGGTGAGTAGAATCATTACCTTCAGGCTTTTTGCTGTAAACACTGTCTTTTCAGAGAAAATGCAGTGTTTACATTACAGCCTAGTGATAACTTCACTGGCCACTCCTTAGATGGCTGTTAGAGATCCTTCCTGGGTCATGGCTGCCTAAAATGCATCCAAACATTCAGTATCTCCTCCCTCTATATACAAACACTGAACTTTCCTCATAGAGATTCATTGATTCAATTCATCTTTATGAGGAGATTGACCAGGGCTGTGTTTGAATCATGCTGGCTCTGCCTCTGATCTGCCTCCTTGTCAGTCTCAGCCAATCTTATGGCGAAGCATTGTGATTGGATCAGGCTACCACTTCTGATTATGTCAGCACACTCCCTGTTTTTCTGAGTCTAACAGCATGCAGAGTTACAGATTCTGTCTTGAATACAGTAAGATTTTTACTACATTTATGATGCATGAGGGGCCCAGGGTGGTTAGTTGATGGTTTTAACACAATAGGGTCAGGAATACATGCTTGTGTTCCTGACCCTATAGTGATCCTTTAAAGGACCACTCTAGGCACCCAGACCACTTCAGCTTAATGAAGTGGTCTGGGTGCCTGGTCCAGCTAGGGTTAACCCATTTTTTCATAAACATAGTTTCAGAGAAACTGCTATGTTTATGAATGGGTTAAGACTTCCCCTATTTCCTCTAGTGGCTGTCTCATTGACAGCTGCTAGAGGCGCTTGTGTGCTTCTCACTGTGATTTTCACAGTGAGAGCACGCCAGCGTCCATAGGAAAGCATTATGAATGCTTTCCTATGTGACCGGCTGAATGCGCGCGCAGCTCTTGCCGCGCGTGCGCATTCAGCCGACGGGGAGGAGAAGAGGAGGATCGGAGGAGGAGAGCTCTCCGCCCAGCGCTGGAAAAAGGTACGTTTTTACCCCTTTCCTCCTTCCAGAGCCGGGCGGGAGGGGGACCCTGAGGGTGGGGGCACCCTCAGGGCACTATAGTGCCAGGAAAACGAGTATGTTTTCCTGGCACTATAGTGGTCCTTTAAGCTGAAGTTGTTTTGATGCCTATAGCGTCCCTTTAAGATTTGTATAATATATTTATACAATGGATCGTTTTCCTTAATGTTTCAAATGAATTTAACCAGTCTTGACAGGAAAAAGATTTATTTAACTCAATTTCCCATCTAGAGATAGTATTATGTTTAACTCCTGGTTTAATATCTCCAACGATCTTCTTACTATTGAGGATTTATTTTTAGCCTCTCCAAAGAGAATCTTGTCGAAGGGTGAAATCTTAATTATAGTTGTCTTATGAAGAAAATCTCTTATTCTTAGATAAAGAGACACTATAGTCACCAGAACAACTACAGCTTATTTAATTTGTTTTGGTGAGTAGAATCATTACCTTCAGGCTTTTTGCTGTAAACACTGTCTTTTCAGAGAAAATGCAGTGTTTACATTACAGCCTAGTGATAACTTCACTGGCCACTCCTTAGATGGCTGTTAGAGATCCTTCCTGGGTCATGGCTGCCTAAAATGCATCCAAACATTCAGTATCTCCTCCCTCTATATACAAACACTGAACTTTCCTCATAGAGATTCATTGATTCAATTCATCTTTATGAGGAGATTGACCAGGGCTGTGTTTGAATCATGCTGGCTCTGCCTCTGATCTGCCTCCTTGTCAGTCTCAGCCAATCTTATGGCGAAGCATTGTGATTGGATCAGGCTACCACTTCTGATTATGTCAGCACACTCCCTGTTTTTCTGAGTCTAACAGCATGCAGAGTTACAGATTCTGGCTTGAATACAGTAAGATTTTTACTACATTTATGATGCATGAGGGGCCCAGGGTGGTTAGTTGATGGTTTTAACACAATAGGGTCAGGAATACATGCTTGTGTTCCTGACCCTATAGTGATCCTTTAAAGGACCACTCTAGGCACCCAGACCACTTCAGCTTAATGAAGTGGTCTGGGTGCCTGGTCCAGCTAGGGTTAACCCATTTTTTCATAAACATAGTTTCAGAGAAACTGCTATGTTTATGAATGGGTTAAGACTTCCCCTATTTCCTCTAGTGGCTGTCTCATTGACAGCTGCTAGAGGCGCTTGTGTGCTTCTCACTGTGATTTTCAGTGAGAGCACGCCAGCGTCCATAGGAAAGCATTATGAATGCTTTCCTATGTGACCGGCTGAATGCGCGCGCAGCTCTTGCCGCGCGTGTGCATTCAGCCGACGGGGAGGAGAAGAGGAGGATCAGAGGAGGAGAGCTCCCCGCCCAGCGCTGGAAAAAGGTACGTTTTTACCCCTTTCCCCCTTCCAGAGCCGGGCGGGAGGGGGACCCTGAGGGTGGGGGCACCCTCAGGGCACTATAGTGCCAGGAAAAAGAGTATGTTTTCCTGGCACTATAGTGGTCCTTTAAGCTGAAGTTGTTTTGATGCCTATAGCGTCCCTTTAAGATTTGTATTTGTCTTTAGATACAGTGGTTACAAATAAATATTACAAAAAGCTATGCGATAATCATTTCCCCATTTCTCTATAATTTTCATAAAACTAAAGTGTATTGTATATCAAATATTTCCTTTCGCTCCTATAAACGTAACAGAGCTCCATGACGTTCAACCATCTAAGAAAAGGTAATACTACAAAAAATGGGGAATTTCTTGTATGAGGCTCTACCTCTCCAGTTGATGGTTATGCAATATTCAACAAGTAATAGATTTTCACTGGTTTTGGTAACATTAAAATGTAAATTCCTATGCTTTGATTCTATGGCATATATAAGTACTTATGCAATTGCAACAGTTTGGGATGAGGCAACTTTGATACAAAAAAATATCACAGTATAATATACCATGCTTAAAACTAGTGTGCAGAGTTACGAGAATGCAGATGATAATTAGAGGGGAAAAAAGACTTGGTACCTGTTTTTGAATATATCCATGTGTGCAATAGACCATTCTGCCAATGTAAGAGCTGCCTCCCAAGTCACCAGGCCTGTTGTTCCTTCTGAGACAAATGCTACATTTTCTGAGAGTGTAACAGTTTCCCCAGAGAGCTAAAATAAAAACAATACAAAAAGTCAGACAATTCCAGGACATTAGATCTAACTAAATGGTATGTCACTGTGACATACATATCAACAACAATAAAAGCACACAGAACACATATATTTATGCCCAATATATGCAGTATGTGCATTACAGCAAAAAACCTTAGTGTTCAGTTTAGAGTGTCACGACACTCCTTAGTTGATTTGACTTATGCAGTACCCACATTTACCACTATCTTAGTTTGGCACTGTTCCTAATTTCTTTTCGTTAGCACTTCACCTGGTCCTTGTTTACCACCTATATAGTTTGGTTTCTCCCCTCACTCCTGGCCAGATCATGGTCTCTTGTCTCCTGTTTCCCCGGTTCCGAGTTCCCTGTGATTCTGGCTCCTGGCTCCTTGATCCTGCTTACTGTTCCTTGGTCCTGTGTCCTGCGCCTCCTGGTCTTTGTCCTCCTGATCCTGCGTTACTGTATCCTCCTGGTCATTCGTTCCTGAGCCCTCCGATCCTGTGTTCTGGTTCCGTGTTCTCTGCTTTATTACCAGTGATCCTGACCCTGCAGCCTTGTTCATTTATTCTGCTTCTGACCTTGATTCTTGGTGTCAGTATATTAGTCTTATAACTCTGGATCTGTGCCCTATCTACTACTTGTGGTAACTGCACAATCCTGCCCTTATACCAAAGGACTGTTTCAGTATATGTTGCCTGCACGATTCGTGCTTATTCTGATTTATTGTATATATTTTGTGGCATTGTATATATATATTGTTTTGTCTTTTGGTTCTCTGTAAAATATATATATATATATATATATATATATATATATATATATCTCTATTTACCCTATTCATTTGTGTCCTGGCATTTAAAGTGACAGTGCTGTTCCAGGGCAGCACCCCTTCATGTCATTACATAGAGCACTAAGAAATAACCTGTAAATTTGTGCACCTGTCACCAAATGAACAGACCACAAGGTAAGGTTTTAAAACAAAAACAACACACCGGTCAAGACCAATCATGTTAGTATTGTAATTCTAAAGATCACTTCTTAAAGAACTGCCAAGGAACGCATAAAGGTAGCTAGAACCACATAACAGCTGCTTTCATCATAATGTACATATATAAAGCATAGGTTGTTTGCATCGTTCCTGTAGCACCAAAGCATACCGGACCATATAAAATGAAAAATCTAACTGAATATGTGACGCTTGATGCAGAGTGGAAGGTCCATTGAAAGGAGAAATCAGGACATAAACATGACTTTAAGGGATAGTCTAAGCATCATAACCACTACAGTCTGTTCTACTTGTTATGATAGTAATTGGGGCAAACTGTTTGATAAATGTTTGCTTGCTTACCTGGGTCTCATTGGGCACTGTGTCTCTTCTGCAGCAGCCTTGCAACATCCAGTTTTTGCAGAGTTTCAGATGTTGATCCAGTCAAACATTCACTGGCTGAGAGAGTCAACTAAGTGCTCTCAGCCAATGAATGACTATCTGTGCACAGAAACGTTTACAAAATTTACATTAGCCAGCCCAGAACTTTTGTTCCATGCTAGCTAATGACTCACCAATGATGCTGCTTTCAGTGGAGTTACACCTTTGACTACAGAGGTTTAATAGCGAAATGCACATATAGACTCCAAGCATCATGACCACTTAAAATCACTTAAGTGGTCATGGTGCTTGGCGTAAGTGCATTTAAAAGGAATCTATTGAACAGGTTTAGCATAAGTGGTTTTGGTGTATAGATCATGCCACTGCAATCTCACCATTCAGTAATTTTGGAGTAAAATCATTTTTACTAGATTTGTGCAAATATTTTTCAGTCAGTTCGTCCAAACCATATTCCTTTTAATCCACACCTAAACCAGCACCCGTGGTGATATTTGCACAGTCTTTCTACTTTATTGAAAAGGAGTTTCAAAATTTCCCTTACAAGGGGAGGCTTGGCTAGGGCAGCATAAACAGAAACAATCGTGATTTAACCCCTTAACGATGACATTAGGAGTTTCCAGGCTGTCCTCCACGGATTTGATTTTACGGATTTGCATGCAAGTATTGGTGTGAGCAAAATTTAAAACCATGCTCACACCCGGTAGACCCAGGTATCAATCGATTAGTTCATTTAGTCTTTATCTTTAAGGGGTTAACTCCTAAATGGTAGAGAATAAAAACTATATCAATGTAAAAAAGATATCACTATATCAAAATAATTAATAATTTTATAAGTTTATCGAAAAATATTAAATAAAGGCCTTAGTTGGGGTTGGTGGTAGTTAGTGGGAGATTGAGGAATGTACAGTTAAGTTAGAGACAAAGGTTTAAAAATAATATCAGGAAGTATTACTTTACTCAGAGGGTAGTGGATGCATGGAATAGCCTTCCAGCTAAAGTGGTAGAGTTTAACACAGTAAAGGAGTTTAAGCATGCGTGGGATAGGCATAAGGCGATCCTAACTATAAGATAAGGCCAAGGACTAATGAAAGTATTGCCTATACACAGTCACACACACAGGCAGACAGTCACACAAACAGTTACAAGCAGACAGTCACATACACACAGTTCCAGGCAGACAGTCACACATGCTCAGTTCCAGGCAGACAGTCACACATGCTCAGTTACAGGCAGACAGTCACACATGCTCAGTTACAGGCAGACAGTCACACATGCTCAGTAACAGGCAGACAGTCACACATGCTCAGTTACAGGCAGACAGTCACAGAGCCAAACACACAGTTAAAGGCAGACAGTCACACAGTTACAGGCACACAATCACAAACAGTTACAGGCATACAGTCACACATACTCCATTACAAGAAGTCATACACTATCGGTCACAGGCATGCAGACACTCACACACGCTGATAGGCACACACACTCAGTTAAAGGCAGATAGTCACACACACAGGCACACTGTCATACACAGGCAGGCAAACAGTCACATACACAGACAGCCTCACACACACGGAGGCAGTCACACAGAGACAGCCACACACACAGAGGCAGTCAGACAGACAGACATATATACACACACACACACACACACACACACACACACACAGGTAGTCAGACAGTGACACACACACAGGCAGTCAGACAGACAGTGACACACACACACACACCGTGCCATGTCTGTCTGACTGCCTGTTAAGCCCCGCCGTTCGTTAAGCCCTGCCCCCACTGCCAGGATAAAAAAAAAAAAAAAAGAACGTTTTAATAGACCCGGGTGGAGAATAATGAAATTCTCCACTCGGGTACCTGTTGAAGCAGTGGAGCTGGTGCATGTGAAGGAGATATTGGAAGCAGCAGAGAGGGGTATGCAGGGCCGGCCTGACACTGGCCATATGTGAGTGGCCACAGGGCGCACAGCTCGCCCACCCCTAAGGCCGGCCCTGTGCAATGTCCCCACCCTCAGGGTCCCCCTACCATGGCGCTGAAGGTTAAAACCCCTTCAGCAGCTTACCTTATTCCAGCGCCGGGCCTCTGCGCTAGGGAACTGTCTTCCCCCGCCAATGTCAGCTCCCCCGTCCGACATCAGCGGAGCCGAATGCGCATGCGTGGCAATTGCCGCGCACGCATTCATAGCGTCACGCATTCATTTCTCAATGCTTTCCTATGGACGCTCTGCGCGATGGAGGCATAATATGCCTCCAGCGTCGCAGATGCACCTCTAGTGGCTGTCCGGAAGACAGCCACTAGAGGCTGGCTTAACCCCAAATGTAAACATAGCAGTTTCTCTGAAACTGCTATGTTTGCATCTGAAGGGTTAAAACCTGAGGGACCTGGTACTCAGACCACTTCATTGAGCTGAAGTGGTCTGGGTGATTATAGTGTCCCTTTAAGTTAATGCATTATCTGCCTTAATTATATCACAGGCAGAGAGGAGGGATTGTGTACTGTATGTGGGAGTGTTTTTCATTGTCACATTGTTTTTATTGGCATGTACACTTTGTGTCCCTGTGCCCAACAAGGTCCATCTGGGTGTCACCCTTGTTGGGAAACTTGCATAAAAGGCCAGTGTGCCTCCATTAAAATTGAGTTCCTGTTTTACCCTCAACATAGAGTCTCGTCTCATGTGTGGGGTAAAAAGCTGCATCTACCCTGGAGATTGCTATATCACTATACTCCCCAGGGATTATAATCACTAAGCTTTTAAGAGCTGTTCCTGCTTGACTCTCTGGAGGAAGAGAGGTTCACCCATTGGAGCCTTGTTGTAGGTCCAGGGTGGGTAGGAGACGGCGAGTTTTTAGCCAAGCTGTAACGCTGGACATGGGGACTGCGGTGCTGATGGTGTCTGGTGGAGAGCTTGGAGTCCTCGGTGAGCACTAGGAGCACCCGTCGGCGGAGGTACCCAACTGGGGTACAGAAAGCTCTATTACAGTTGATATTATAGGGGTTTTTTTCAGCTATGCTTTGCTTACTGCTGAGGAGCCTTTTAGAAGTTACAGCCCACTTATAGCCAACAGACAGAACTTTAAAAAGTGACAGAGGTGATTGCGACTGTTTGCCTGATACTGCAGGCCCACAAGGTTGATTCCCCTGTTGCAGATGACTGTACTCCCCAATGATTTTATCCCAATATCCAGGGATCAAGCCCTGGTGAAGAAAGTGTGGGAACTCACCCAAGATTCCCTCCCCAACCCCCACACTAAAAACAAACAAAAAATTACACTCCTATTCATATAGTGCAGTGCGTGTATTATGAATGTAGTGTGTTTGTAGGGAATGCAGAGTATGTATAATGAATGTAGTGTGTTTGTAGCGAGTACAGAGTGTAAATAATGAATGTAGTGTTTGTAGTGAATGCAGAGTGTGTATAATTAATCTAGTGTGTTTGTAGTGTGTGCATAGTGAATGTAGTATGTTTGTAGTGAGTGCAGAGTGTGTGTGTGTATAGTGAATGTAGTGTGTGTAGTGAGTGCAGAGTGTGTATAGTGAATGTAGTGTGTGTGTAGTGAGTGCAGTGTGTATAATGAATGTAGTGTGTTTGTAGCAAGTGCAGATTGTGTATAGTGTATGTAGTGAGTGCAGTGTGTGTATAATGCATGTAGTGTGTGTGTCTGTGTGTGTGTGTTGGGGGGGAGGAAGGATTTTTTTTTTCAATGTGTATATTTTTTATTTTATTCCCCCTCCCTGCTTCTTACCTTGTCAGGGAGGGGGGAGATCACATTCCCTGGTGGTCCGGTGGTATGGTGGAGAGAGCCAGCTGCTGCACACGGGGGCCCAGCACACTCTGCGTTCCCTCTCCAGCTCAAACTCTTGCGAGACTCTCCTGCGTGCTGTACGGAGCGTTGCCATGGTGACCCATGGCAACGCTGTGACGGCGGAGGGACTCGCAAATGTGAGACACAGAGCAGCTGGAGAGGGAACACAGTGTGCTGGGCCCCTGTGTGCAGGTAGCAGGGCATGCGTTCCTGCAGGATTCGAGCCCTGCCAATATCATGGTCTTCACTAAAGTTCCTGTAATACAGACTGATAGCCCACTGGAGTTTATGCAGCTGTTCCTGTGGATGATATTTTAGGGGAGATTGTCATCCAGATTAATATTTACTCCTAGCAGTATCATGCCCAGTACCCTCTAATGTTTTTTTAGCCAAATATTCCTCCTTTCACAGCAAATAATATGCTCTTGTTCATAATCTGAACTGATGAGCTGCCTACATTTAAAAATGGATTTGGCCTTGAGGGGTAATTTGCAATCATGATCTGCTGAAAGGCTCTAAAATTAGCTATAGGTTTAGCATCAACTTTTGAAAAATATGAAATTGGTATGTCTCAAACTTTCACATATCCTGGGATGGGCTGTTCTAGGGTACTTTACACAAACTACAGGGG
>CAKOES020000550.1:0-24074 GCA_933207985.1 Pelobates cultripes
TAACCATTTAAGTATAATTTATTCACAATTTCATTCAATGGTCTATATTATAAAATATACTACATAAATAATGAAAAAAAATCTTGTTGCAGATATTTAAATGTGTATATATAGTAGATTACATGTACCTTCTAGACACTATAACCATTTAAGCTTATTGAAGTGGACACCTCTGCTGTCCTAACAAAACTGGTGTAAAGCAGATCTTGGCACTCTGCTTGTATGCCCGGTCAATTTGAGATTTAGGGATTATATTTCCTTACTGCATTACTAAGGGTTCTCAACAGCTCTTCTTTTCTTATTCCTTAACTCTCAAAACCCACAATCTTATAATACTTAGATATCTCTTCCTGCCGAGGACGCACACCGCCTTGTGGTCCAGGTGTCAGGAGAATAATGTGCAATACAGCTCCCTTCAGACCAGGTGCCTTCAGCCTTCACTGACACACATGCGCTGGGAGGTCTAATACACTAGGAGCCAAGTCTTGGTAGCTGAGGGGTCTCATTCCTCTGGGGTCTTCCGGGTCTAAGCACTATCAGACCGGAGGAACCACCGGAGATCCACCAAGCCTTCTACTATTCGATTGTTGGGTTTGGGGTTTCATGTCCTAGGGCCTCAGAATCCAATTGCTGACCAATACCTGGTGTAAGTCCAAGCACTGCAGGAAATGTGGGACCTCCATAGGCCACCAGAATGTGATAAAATAATTATTGTGTTATACATAGAGGCTAAAGGGAAAACCTAATTTAATGTGGTAGTTAGAGGTCATAGGGCGATCCTGGCTTCCATTATAAGGGACAGGTCTTGATACAGGGCTATGCCCATGATGTTTTGCCATTGCTTTATCTTTCATTGGGAAAGAATGTAGACAACAGATTAAATCTCAGGACCCTTCATCTAGAATTGGGGCAGTTAGCTGGTTGCCTTCTTTTATATACAAAATAATGTGGGGCTTCATCCCCTAATATCTAGCAAAACATTTCTAAAAGGAGACCCTCAACATACCCCCCACCGGGTAATTTGGGGACCCCCCTTACCCAGATGTTGCACCTCCATCCCCTGTTATCAGTATCTTCCACCTGGCATTGTTGTGCCAAAAGCATGGCTCGCTGACGAGTAGTAGCTCTTTATGCTGATTTGTTCTGGCAAGAGATGTGTTGAGTGGAAGCTTCTGAACAAGATTAATTTAGAAATAAACAAAAATGTTTAAAAGTCTATCTGTTCCTGTCCAAATCTGAGATGAATAAATTGCGTATACGCAGAAGTAAGTTCACACTGACACATGCAGTTCAGGTTAAAAACACTTCAGGAAATGTATTAGCATCTAGTTAAAAAGTGGGCACGCAGGCCTTTTTATATGCAAAATGACATCATCATTGAATATCAGATAATAACAAATAAACATCATTAATTGGGTTAAATGTTAAGTGGCTATGTCAGTGTCCACCCATTAATATTATTAATTGGCTCAGAGATTTGAGTGACTAGTGAGGCACCCTCCCATCATGGGATGTCGTCGCCATTGCTCTTTAGCACGAGGCTTACTCGGTGGAAAGGGGGGCTTGGGCGTCATTTTACGTAGTTAGTGATGTCAGTCTCGTGGTCTGTTCCAAGGTTCTTTTATGAATAGAACATTTCATTTTGTCACTGTTCTCCTGGCCTTGGATTATACTATGTTGCAAGTCAACGGAGATCCGCTAACTCCGGGGCTAGTTATGTCCTTAGAGAGAGAAAATACAATCTCTTATTCATTATACTGAATACTGTCAGGAAATTCTGTCATGTAAGGTGAACAAAATGGAGTTAGTACAATAATTCAATACAGGTTCTAATAAAGATTTTAATAATTCTACATCAGTCCCCCCTATGAAATGTTAGATTCTAAAAGATAATCTTTATTTGTTAGTATCAGAAGACATGTTAGCCCAAAGGCACAGAAACCCCGTGACCCGCTAGCTAGGTGTTATTGCAAAGTGCAAAGCTGTCCCTTCGTCTGTCCCTAATTGGCTAACTCATCTGTCCGCTGGGCACTCGAACACTTCACTCCATGGGTATCCCGAGGTGGCTAACCCACCACATCTCCGCACGGTAGACTTCCCAGACAGACAGATGCTGTCCCTAAGCTGGTCCCTTCCTAGAACTCTTGCACTTTATCAATAAACGGGATAGATTGTAGCGGTATACAGGGCGAGTTGACTTTTTGGAAATCTTGGTCATCAACTGTGAGGTGTGCGTAAGTGGGTGCCGCTTGGTCTACAGTCTTCAAGAGGAGCTTTCTCAGACAAGGGAGGACACAACAAACGAGAAGAGCAAAGATAAAAAGGAAAATTAGTATTGCTATACCAATATGCATCAAAGCTTTTTGCCATCCTGTCATCCAACCAAACCATCTCTCCCAGGGATCTTTTATCCCAGAGTTCCTCTTTAGCTCCTCAGAGAGCTCTTTCAATTTTCCTATAGCTAAGGTTACTTTACCATTGGGGCCTGTGTTTTCTGGGATGTAAGTACAACATGTCATGGTGTCAGGCAGAATTTTACATACCCCTCCTTTTTCTGCTAGAATCATATCTAAAGCCATTCTATTTTGGAATGACATTTGGGACGTAGCCTGCAACTGTTCGGCCAAACCCTGAAGGGCATCCCTGGTGTAATTAACAAACCGTTGTTGGTTGTAGTAGATGTAATTTATCCAGTTTAAATTCTTGTTTGCAGTGACTATGGTAAAAAGTGATTCAAATCCTGCAGCAACTTCATCCCTGGCTTTAAACTCATTGGGCACCCCCCTAGGTACCCTAATGGCATCAATGTAAATATGAGGGTCAAAACTGCCTTTTACTGGGGCTTCACGCTTTACCTTGGTTGGTGAGTGTTTGGACTCATGAGTATCGGGGTGTGTGTCAGAGATAATATGTATGGGCATGATTGCTTTAGCCAGAGTACACTCCCCCCACCATTCTTTATCCATTCTTGATCTCAGCTGTGGATCCCCACACAACCAGTAAATATCCCCCAATGATCTAGTGTGGAATTGTAGGAGGTTCATAGAGACAGTTCTGTAGGTGGCACAATAACCTTTAGAGAAGTTACCCACAAATTTACCAATTCCATCATAATTAGCATAACAGGTATAATTACCTTTATAGACGGTAACACCATCTGGGGGTTTGCAATCTTTGACTAGAAGAGGATACTCTACTGTCCATGCTTTACATATGGACCTATTGAAATTGTAGTGATAGGCAAAAAAACTCAGAACACATTCTTCTATATCTACTGGCAAAGTTAAAGGCACAGTGCCCAGGTGCGGCCGGGCACCACCACACACATAGCATGCGGTTCTGTTATGTTTGTTGGCATTATATTTCATCCATTCTAACCATAGATTAACATCATTGAAACCTGTTTCAGCGGCCATGGTATCTTCAAATGTTGGATTTGCAATGGCCATCATGTCTTTAAAAGATTGGATGTGTGGTTTCAACGGATTTGAGACCATGTGGGTGGTCCCTTTCCACTCAGGAGAGTGGCACATATCTTTAAGGTGGAAATGTCCTAATTTATTATAGGAACCCTTCTTCCAGTACATTCCCATTACATACTGGTCTGCATCCGTTGGGCTGGGATGCTCAATGTTTAAGATTAATTTCATAGGTATGCCTCCTCCGGGCTTTCTTAGAGTCATTCTCTGGAGGAGGGACCTACCGTGATCATCAATTTTAGATAAGACACTTTTTGGTTTGTAACCCCAGGCAGGCCCGGCATTCCATCCCGCCGCCCCCCAATGGTTACAGTTGTGCCCCCATTGTTTGTCAACTACACAAACATAGGGGTCTTTTGAATGAGGGATATCTCTATAGATATTCTGAATCTGTGACGTGGGGAATGGGCATTCTACGATGTCACAGTAGTCAAAAGTATAAGTAGCCACACGGGTACATGATGAATTATACCAGAAGGTGTACCCACTAGCATCTTTGGTGATGGCCACCTGCTGGGCTTTAAGGAGGCCAACTAAGGAGATAATGTACCAGAGGCACATGGTTGCATAGAGTTAGCTTCCTCTGGGGCAGGTGTCTTCTTGCAATGGGAAGCGTGGATCCAGTTAGGCCTTCCGGCCAATTTGACAGAGGTAGGGGAGATCAGGAGAACTTGGAACGGACATTTACTGTTTTCGCACAAATTTCTTGACCAGAACCCAGTCATCGGGGAGCAGACTGTGGTTGCCTGTGTCAGAATCAGGATCTGGAATTGAAGAGAAAACTTGGGCATGGATTTTGTTTAAGGCGTTTGCGAGTTCAGTTACATAATCTACTAAGACATCAGTTTGAAGTTGTAGTTGTTGGGGAAAATAGCAACCTAGCCTAGGTGCAGTCCCAAATAGAATCTCATATAGGGACAATGAGGTAGTATTTTTGTACAAGAGCATTCATTAGATCCTTTGATAAATGTGCAGGTCCGTGTGCCCATTGTACGACTGCTGGGTACAAATTCTTAGGGAGGCAGAACTTGAGGTTGTTGGAGTACACTCCATCCTTCAGAACTGCCCCTTTCTGTTTCCACTTCTGTATTTCTTCAGGGGCAACTGTAGCCTGTTGTTCCCGCAGGATTTTTAGGTCAGTTGGAAGAGTCTGCAGAGTAAATATGGGAGTTTCTTCATTTCCGGACACTCTTCTTTCCACTTCCTGTGGTTCTTTTGCAGCTTGTTTTGCAGCCTGATCAGCTAGATGGTTGCCCCTTGCTTCATCTGAGTCCAACTTCCCATGTGCTTTTATCTTCAAAGTAGCCACTTCTTCTGGGAGTAGGAGGGCGTCCATCACCTCCTTGATTGCGGAACCGTGCTTGATTGGTGTACCGGCGGTGGTAAGAAATCCTCTTGTTTTCCAAATTAATCCGAAGTCGTGAGCCACGCCCAGAGCATATCTTGAATCCGTGTAGATATTGGCGCGCTTTCCTTCAGAGATCTTGCATGCTGAAGTCAGGGCTTGCAATTCAGCTTCTTGTGCAGACATAGTTGATGGTAAAGATGATGATTTGACAATTTCATCTGTTGTGGTTACGGCATATCCTGTATGGTATCTTCCTTCTTCATCAGCATATCTTGAGCCGTCCACAAACAGGGTGAGATCGGGATCTACCAATGGGTCTTCATGCACAGTTGGTAGATGTGTTGTTTCCATTTTCATCTGTTCAAAACAGTCATGAGGTGTATCTGGGTCGTAGTCATTCACTATGGTTAAATCTTGGAACTCATTCTCCAGGAAATGACGCGGCCATGCTTTTAGGTGGTCAGTTGTTGGATATTTGACAACACCATTTTCCTGTAGCTGTGATTCGTCCATAGTGGCCCATGCTTTTGCCATAGGCCCAAGATCATTCCATGATATTGTTTTCAACTTGGTCACAGGGACATGTGGAATGGCAGTGTCCCAATGACGGTACAAATGCTTGAGTTCCGGAGGTAGATGAATCAAGACCATACTGTTGCCTTCAAAATCACAGTAGAAGTCTTGTGCAGTGAGTTTTACTTCGACCAGATGATAGAGTTCATCTTCATAGCAGGTTTCAGGAGTGATGTTTGATTTGTACCACATGGTACAGAAGGCATATCCTGCTCCGTCATGAAGGAGTGCTTGTCCATCATGAAAGGATAGGTTGGGATGCATTTCCTTCTTGATGGTGCCAGTGAGAAGAAAAACATAAGTTTCGTCCATGATGAATCCGTAGTATACACCCCCCTCAGGGAGTGGCAGAAGAGTGGACGGATTGAGAACTTGACATCTTTGGAGGGTAATGTTGTCAGGCAACAAAAGATGACATTGAAGGCGAAGATGCCTAGCAGGAGTAACATGCTTAAGTTGGACCTGGTTGACTATGGCAGAAATGTCATGGGGGCCAAGACAACCAGGGGGTGGCCAAGGACAAGATCTCCAGTTCTTTCAATGAGCTCTCTGGCAGCAAAGACGGCCCGAAGGCAAGAGGGACGTCCTCTGGCCACAATATCCAGTTGGCAGGAGAAAAATCCAATAGGCCCTTGGCGGCCTCCAGGACCATGGGCCTGAGTGAGCACTCCTGTTGCATGGCCTTGTCTTTCAGAAACAAACAATTTGCATGCCACTGAGAAGGCTGTCAATTTGGTGTCTTGAGCAGATGTGGGTGAGGAAAGTAAAGATGCTTGACGTACCTGATCTTCTGTAGCAACAGCAAATCCAGTATGGTACCTTTCCTCTTCATCCACAAACAGAGTGGAGTCAGGATCTGGCAAAGCTACTGCATGCCTTGTTGAGAGGTGTCTTATTTCTTCTTTCATCTGTTCAAAGCAACCATGAGGAGTAGTAGAAGAGATATCCTCACCTATTTCTGTGTGAGATTGAGGGTATTTGTCTTTCCATTTACTGTTCTCCTGCTGCCCCCCCCTCTGTAGAGAGCTGATATCGATTTTTAGTGTTTCATGTTTTATTGAGTCAGGTTCCTTTTATGAGATTTCTGGGGACTTAGTGAAGAAAACATGAGGTGCAGCCACCTCCCAGTGATGATACAGGTTTCTTATTTCCATGGGAATCTGGGTCAGGACCGCACTATTTCCTTGAGAGTGCCCAAAACAGTCTGAATAATAATTTTTTTTTTTTTTTTTGTGGTATTCCCCCCTGGGAAGTGGCGGAAGAGGGGCCAGAGCAACTTTTTTTTTTTTTTTTCAAAATATAATGTTGTCAGGTAGGGGACAAGGTGGAGTAGAGAGAGGAGTAGGAGGAGGAGAAGGTGGAGTAGGAGGGAGGAGTAGGAGGAGTAGAAGGTGAAGTAGAGGGAGGAGTAGGAGGAGGAGAAGGTGGAGTAGAGGGAGGAGAAGGTGGAGTAGAAGGTGAAGTAGAGGGAGGAGTAGGAGGAGGAGAAGGTGGAGTAGAGGGAGGAGAAGGTGGAGTAGAAGGAGGAATAGGAGGAGTAGGATTGAATAAGAGGAGGAGGGAGGAGTAGGAGGAGGAGGGAGGAGTAGGAGGAGGAGAAGGTGGAGTAGGAGGAGGGGAAGGTGGAGTGGGAGGGAGGAATAGGAGGAGTGGAAGGTGAAGTAGAGGGAGGAGTAGGAGGAGGAGAAGGTGGAGTAGAGGAGAGGAGAAAGAGGAGGAGAAGGAGGAGGAGAGAGAAGTAGAAGGAGGAGAAGGTGGAGTAGAGGAGAGGAGAAAGAGGAGGAGAAGGAGGAGGAGAGAGAAGTAGAAGGAGGAGAAGGTGGAGTAGGAGGAGGAGTAGGAGGAGGAGAAGGTGGAGTAGAGGGAGGAGAAGGTGGAGTAGAAGGTGAAGTAGAGGGAGGAGTAGGAGGAGGAGAAGGTGGAGTAGAGGGAGGAGAAGGTGGAGTAGAAGGAGGAATAGGAGGAGTAGGATTGAATAAGAGGAGGAGGGAGGAGTAGGAGGAGGAGAAGGTGGAGTAGGAGGAGGGGAAGGTGGAGTGGGAGGGAGGAATAGGAGGAGTGGAAGGTGAAGTAGAGGGAGGAGAGGAGGAGGAGAAGGTGGAGGAGAGGAGAGGAGAAAGAGGAGGAGAAGGAGGAGGAGAGAGAAGTAGAAGGAGGAGAAGGTGGAGTAGGAGGAGGAGTAGGAGTAGGCAGGGGTGGGCAGGTAAGGGAGCAGACAGGTCTCCATATGGAGGCGTGGGTATGTAGCAGTGGAGGATACATCAGAAATCAGAATTAAGTAGAAATGCAATGGAGGCTGCAAATAGCACATGTACAACAACTGTTAACTGGCCCTATGCTTTTCCTAGAGAAAAATAATAAAAGGCTAACAAGCACATCTGTCTGTACAGGCCTCGAACGCTTCACTCCGTGGGTATCCCGCAGTGGCTAGTCCACTACATCTCCCACACCAGACTTTTGCTCGTAGAGACAGACGCTATCCCTGACTCTCTTTTTTTTTTTTTCAACCTATTATAAAATATAACTCTTACTTACATCACAAATATACATTATCGCAATTTTATGTCTCGCAAAAGGGATAAAACTTATTTTACTCTTCACTGATAATGTATTAAAACTTACAAAATAGACAAATAACTTTGTTTTTCTGCGAGATAAATGAAAAAGATAATGGAGGTTTTGTTAAGCTTTACATTTAGCTATACATTAATTTATCCTTTCTGGTTTCCAGTTTCTCTCTGTTAATGACAATGTACAATGTAATAGAGCAGCAGGAAAAGCTAGCAGAATGCTTGGTTGTATAGGGAGAGGTATTAGCAGTAGGAAGAGGGAAGTGCTCATGCCATTGACAGAACACTGGTGAGACCTCACTTGGAGTACTGTATACAGTACTGGAGACCATATCCTTAGAAGGACATGGATACCTTAGAGAAAGTTCAAAGAAGGGCTGCTAAACTGGTTCATGGATTGTAGGATAAAACTTACCAGGAAAGGTTAAAGGATCTTATCATGTATAGCCTAGTGGAAAGACGAGACAGGGGAAATATGATAAAAGCATTTAAATACACAAAGGGAATCAACACAGTTAAAGTGGAGTCTATATTTAAAAGAAGGAAAACTACCATAACAAGAGGACATAGTCTCAAAAATAGAGGGACAAAGGTTTAAATAAAAATACTATCAGGAAGTATTACATTACTGAGAGGGTAGTGGATGCATGGAATAGCCTTCCAGCTGAAGTGATAGAGGTTAACACAGTAAAGGAGTGTTTAAGCATGCGTGGGATAGGCATAAGGCTAAGCACTTGCTGCTAGTAACAGATCTAGAATCAATACACTATAATGCCCAAAGTCTCGACTTCTATGCATATATAATAATAAAATATCTGGGCTTACATTAAAAAAATATGTTAGTCAGTCTTTAATCTTGGTGGTTAACATTATCTAATAAAGACAGATTGGAACACCCTCCCCCCTTATCCATTTGTTAGTAGTTAGGCTCATAATGTTTTCTGGTTCTTTTCAATTAGATCAAAACATCTTGAGACCAATCTTTAATTGTATTACCATTTGTTCAAGAAATCTTTGTTTATTAGAAATTTCTTTTAGCATGTTATCAATTTTTTGTACACAAAGTTAATACATATTGTTACTTAACACGTGAAGATCTCGTCAGCCATGGATGGCCAGAACTGACACGATATATGGGCAGATATGACCTCACTAAGGGCAGAGTGAAGGCACTTAAGGACAACCTTCTTTTGTTCTAGGGGCCATTTTCCTTTAGGGCATACTAAGTCTCTCTGGAGGCGTGGGTTTCATGTGAAGTAACATTCTGTTCGGCAAAATGAAAATCTGAACTGTGGACAGACTTGACGGATTAAATAAGACAGTTGTGAATATTATACATCTAACAGCCCACAAAGCTGTCTCTAGAAACATATACTAACTTAATAACTTCTATTCCTGCATCAGATTCATTCCCTAACCATCCTATCAATTTCTATTGAGATAACAAAATACACAATTAGAATATTTTCTAGCAAAAATTTCATTGCTAAAATCTTATCAGTAGCTTCTGAATAACTCTACAGAACACCGAAGAGACAGACCTAAATCGCAAGCATGTCACCACCCCCTCCGCCCCCTCACCCCCCGCGTCTCACAGAAGCGAGGGGAGGGGGGGTGTTTTAGCAGAGGGGGATTTGAGTGGAACAAGAGAGAGACTGCCTGCCAGCACGAATTTAACCATGTCAACGCTGTACAGTAACAAGACAGAAGGACAATTACATTATAAAGCAAAAACACAACATTTCATTTAAACCCCCACCCTCTACCAGGGTAATGGCTAACACAAAATACAAAAACCCCACAGCGTTTTAAGATTGGGGTGGGATGGGGACCATGGTCAGCTACATTTCGGTCATTACTGACAGGATGATGGAAGTGGTCACCTCCTGGAACCCCCGACAGGGCACTGGCTGGGATAACTTCCCAGTAACACAATTATTATGATATACATACAGTTCTTAACCCTTTATGATTTATCTCTTCCTCTACCCAACCCTCCTGCTGGATAGCCTTTCTACTCTGTACCATGCTTCAGCAGTACGCAATAAATCATTATCTGTAAGCTTGCCTTTCTTCTCTGTCAGTAATCTACGCCAGCTTTCTGGCTGTAATCTACCACATGAAGGCACAGCAATTTTACACACTTTAGCAATCTTTGCAACATTTTTAACCAGTTCTTCACCTTCTCTATCTTCAACTAAATCACACGCGAGCCAGCCCCTAGCGGGCTTACTCGTTTCCTGTCCCATATCCCCCTATACAAAGCGTATAAAAACATATACAAAGTATAGGTAAAGGAAAATGAAACAGAACGTCTACAATGCTCGACTGCCACTAGGAAGGGTGGGTCCCTCCCAGTGCGTCTTCCCAAAACGTAGACCAGTCACTGAATCCGTGTACCCTCGATGGTAACCACGGATTGGAGCGGGGTGAGAAGTGTGTGACCAATCACTTCTCTTTCAAGAGAAATAGGAGTGGATAGTGTAAATAGTACAGGAAGTAAAGTAAAAGTAAACAGTGAAAGTAGAGACAGACCCAGGAGTTTGAATGACTCCACACTTAAGACAACATTTAATACAACATTTCAATTGAAATACAGTGCATGCATCAACAGTAATCCCTTTCCTTTACTCTTGTGGCCACCAAGGCCACCTCCCTCAATCTCGTAGTGTCCCCGCTCGGAGAACAACTTTCGTAAGTTTCACTACCAGCGGCCAAGGATAACGACTAACACCGGCCCGAAATCCATATGCCTCCCTCGTTACAGCAGTCCACTAAGTGTGGCCACCTCTATCCTCACTCCCGTAGTGCTCCCTATGGACCCACCCACAAGTCACACTACCCCGTGGTGATGGAGACAACAATGCCTGCCCGAATCCACACACCACAAATAAATTGGAATGCCACCAGCCTCAGCGCTCGAAGCTGGAGGGTACCATAACCTCTGCAAGCAGAGCAACGTACACAATGAGGCTAGCTAGAATATCAAAGTGACGTAACCGGGAAACCCCAGGAGGCAAGTCCCCTCCACAGAATCCCCCAACCCTTCTTTTTCCTTACTACTGTTAGCTAGACAGTACCTAAAAGAAGTAAACAGGAAAACAGGACCCCTTTGGAAAATCCCCACAGGTCCACCCCCCCTTTTTTTCCCAACAGTCTGGGCCAAGTGACTCCTAAAAAGGGGTAAAAACAGGCAACAGAAGACCCCCAGGCAACCACCCACGGGTCCACCCCCCTTTATCTCTAAAGAGGGAAAGAACAAAACATATACCACTAGCACACCCAGGCAACAGATAGACTAAATGCAGGTAAACAAATGGGTAACAAGACACCGGGCAAGATATTACCTGTCTTTGATGCCCTCCCGGGAAGCAGTCACAGACACGTGGACGGGTCAATCAAAGGGGCTGGAACATACCGGTGGCTCCTGCAGAAGTCTCTACCGTGTACTCAGAGGTGATCAGTCTCTCTTCCTTCCCCCCTGATTCCTCCGTCCAACAGCGTCTTCCTTAGGACGGCTTACCGGCGGAGGCCATAGCCCGATGCCCCACGTTGGATGGACGCCAGATTGATGTAGATTAATTTAGAAATAAACAAAAATGTTTAAAAGTCTATCTGTTCCTGTCCAAATCTGAGATGAATAAATTGCGTATACGCAGAAGTAAGTTCACACTGACACATGCAGTTCAGGTTAAAAACACTTCAGGAAATTTATTAGCATCTAGTTAAAAAGCGGGCACGCAGGCCTTTTTATATGCAAAATGACATCATCATTGAATATCAGATAATAACAAATAAACATCATTAATTGGGTTAAATGTTAAGTGGCTATGTCAGTGTCCACCCATTAATATTATTAATTGGCTCAGAGATTTGAGTGACTAGTGAGGCACCCTCCCATCATGGGATGTCGTCGCCATTGCTCTTTAGCACGAGGCTTACTCGGTGGAAAGGGGGGCTTGGGCGTCATTTTACGTAGTTAGTGATGTCAGTCTCGTGGTCTGTTCCAAGGTTCTTTTATGAATAGAACATTTCATTTTGTCACTGTTCTCCTGGCCTTGGATTATACTATGTTGCAAGTCAACGGAGATCCGCTAACTCCGGGGCTAGTTATGTCCTTAGAGAGAGAAAATACAATCTCTTATTCATTATACTGAATACTGTCAGGAAATTCTGTCATGTAAGGTGAACAAAATGGAGTTAGTACAATAATTCAATACAGGTTCTAATACAGATTTTAATAATTCTACATCAATCTCAGCCAATCCAATACTTTCCCAGCATTGGGAGGTTGTTGCACATGCTTGGCAAGACACCACACTGCACCAATGAGCATCTCCTCATAGAGATGCATTAAATCAACACGTCTCTATAGGGAACGTTCAGCAACTCCATGCAGAGCATAGAGATGATGAACGTAGGTGCTGCACACTGTGATTTTTTTTAAAATATAAGTACGCATTTTTAAAAATGACATACGGTACTATGTATATATACAACTACACATAAAGAATTTACTGACCCTGTGAAAAATAGAAAAAATTCTCAAGTGCCTTCTTGAATACTTTGCCTTATTTCAATTATTGTATTTCTGTGTCAAATGAGTGCATTTCCTGAATGTAATTTATATTGTCACTAACACCTAAGCTTACTCATCTGTATAAAGAAACCCCACTGTCAGATGTTATTATCGGAACAGCTCTGGCACTGAACAGGCCATTATCAATAACCAGACTATCATAGATAATCACAGCTGTTCTGTTCTAAAACAGGGAACTCAGGCATTTGAAAAGCATAAAATCCCCTGTGGAGAAAGGCTACAAACAAAAGGTAATGATTAAGAAATCTTTGACTTCAGCGTAATCTTCCCCTGTATACCTATTTACTCAATACACCGATTTAAAAAGCCTTCATATAAAGTTTTAGGGGCAACATTCAACACCTAACTGGAGGAAATGTAATCTATTTATAAAGAGCTGTACACAATTGTAAAGACTGATCAAGAGAGAATGTGGATAATTGATGCGTGATGCATAAATTATCCTCATTATGTTGAAAACTGGATGATAATTTCATGGTGTTTTCACTTTGGATGCTCTGCCTCACTTCACATTTTCTTAACTTCCAAACTTAAATTCATTCCCTGAAAATGAAGCTTTCATTTACTAAATAGCAGACAATTCTAGTATTCAAACATAGGTCAATTTCTGAATCTTCTTGCAAGCTGTTCATCACAGCCCTTTAAACATTATAATAAATGATTACTTTAATTTTACATTTAAGGAACACTCCAATTAATAAAAAGTATATATATATATATATATATATATATATATATTCCACTTGTGACACATGCTTCCTCTTGAACAATGTTCAAACATATATTATTATTAATTTAATTTTTTATTATTATTGTGTTGTTTATTTTCATTTTTTTATTGGAGGAAAGCTATTTGTGTACATTTCTGGACTTCCCGAAATAAAAATTGAAAGGGTTAAAATGTATTAAACTTTTAATAAATCTTTATTGCAGCACCGGTCGAACTTGGTCACTGCATCTTCTACCTGCCTGTGATGTATTACTGATGACTTATTTCAAACCAGATTCTTCTTCTAAAGAAGAACTGGGGCATTTGGTACATAAGTGACAATCACCACGATCCGCAAACAGTGTTTCTTATAGAGAAGCATTGAAACGATTGGTTCTCTACGGGAAGCACTCACTTCTGCTTGGAAGTAGAATTCAAAGAGCGTGAGGCAGGAAATATTTCAGTGACAGCGAGGAGGTGTTACTTATGATATCAGCACTTTTATAAAAAAAGGCTGCAGGGGCAGAAAATAAACACTTTAAGCACTTCATCAAGCTTGAGTGCTTTATGTTTTTTGAGTGTTCCTTTAAGGGATTCTCTTATTAATGGTAATGTCTTAAGTACCTCTTGATAGGATAACATTTTATTAGCATTGCTGAAAATAAACATAAACAATTCAGTGGGCTGAAATAATATTCATCCAAGGGTTTTTAAGGAATATTAATCTGTGCTAGCTGCTCTACTAGTTACACTATTTAATCAGTCTTGTTGATAACATTTCTTGATGACCATAAAAAAATAATCCAGTACTTCTTCAAAAAGAGTGATAATCAACATTCTGGTAGCTATAGATATCAGTTTAGCTTAGAAGGGGAGGGAATTTATTGGAAAACTATTATAAAGAACTACATTAGCTAATAAATAGAATTATATTAAGAAAAAATGTGATTGGATAATCAGGAGGATTTCCAATATTATATACAGCATATTGCATGTAAAATTACAAACAGAACTGATAAAAAATTACTATGTTTACTATATTTAAAGGGATACTATAGTCACCAAAGCAACTACAGCTTAATGTAGTTGTTTTGATGAGAATCATCATTGCCTTCAGGCATTTCCAAGCAAACGCTGCCTTTTCAGAGACACCTCCAAGTGGCCACTCCTCAGCTGGCCACTGGAGATGCTTCCTGGGGCAGTGCTGCACTGCCATTTAGCGTCTCTACACTCTGCATCGGGACACTGAATTTTCCTCCATCCCGCCTCCTTGACGATTTTAGCCAATCCAATTAATTTCCTATGGAAGAGCATTGGATTGGCTAAAAATAGGCCATTCTGATGAAGTAACCAAGGGGGCAGATCGGGGGCAGAGCCAGCACCGGTGAAAATAAGGTGAGTTTTAATTCCTTTTAAGGGGACTGAGGGGGGTAAGCTACCTAAATGGTGGGGTTTATCACTAAAGGGTCAGGGAAACACTACAGGTCCCACTAAGGGACATATATAAATAATACAATATAAAAACCTTTATCACATGCGATTTTTACAAATGTAATTTACTTATGACATTAAATGTGGATTCGAGTATGTGGGAAGTACCAGAAGAAAATTATATGTTAGAGTGAATAAGCACATCATACATATTAAGAATGGCTTCAAACAACAGAGTATCAGCACACTTTTTGGAACTCCACAATGTAGATCCTGTTAAGTAATTTGTAAATTATATAAGCATTGGAGAGGGGGGAATACTATTCCAAAAATAGGATATAAGGAGATAGAATGGGTACACAGTTTGCCTGCCTTATATTCTAAAGGGTTAAATATTGAGTTTGATTTGTATAATTTATTATATTAAAAAAAACTAGTATAATCATTTTAATAGGTTTATTATTAAAATAATATAATTAGTCTTTGGTGATTTTTTTAAATTAGTTTTTAGAAACATTATAGTATAACATATACATATTCTTATTATTAATTCCACTGTAGGAATATATTGGTCTGTTGGCATTCAGGGGTAGATAAATATTGAAGCCTGATTTCCTAAAATTTTGCAACCTAATATTTGCATCCCAAGTTTTAAAATACACATGTATACATGTAAGTAGGAGGAAGGAGACAGCGCTAAAATAACTTATGGCAGCAACCTTAAAAAAGGGAATCCCTCAAACCCTTTCTAAAACAGGATAAAGTAAAAACAATAAAAGGCTGCGCACATGAATAAAGTCCAATAAAAGGAAAAAGAGAGAAAGTACAACTGGTATATTCTTACAGGTGTCTTTGGTTGATGGGGTCTTCTATTTATATGGTGGCTTCACTCGTTATGAAAAATAAAAAGAGGGAGAAGGGACATCCAATGGTGTAGTATGTAAAATTCAGGTATAGACGTAAAAATAATAGTATAAAACTCACATTTACCAGAGCTAATGTCCAGCTCTGGAGTAAAGCGCGTACAGCGGTTTAATCCCCGCTTGTGGGATATAAGCAGGTTCTTCTCCGTGAATGGTATCCAATTCTCGGGATAAAACAAACAGCCAATAGTGCTCACTGTATGGCAAATAATAATAAAATAATAAAAGAAATGTACTTACAAAATAAGAGCAGACCCACTGCTCTTTGATGATAGCTTGGGTGGATTGATCCCCACCTACGGATTTCTTTGGGTACAGGAAACTTCCAGGAATTTTTAGGTTTGTTATAAAACCAGTAAAAATAATAAAATTAACAGTAAAAAGGCCAGGGTAAAAAAGAAAGATATGTGTCTATAAAAAAGATAATTGGCACAAGCAAATGACCAAAAATACTTTAATATATATAAAAAACACAATATTCAAATATCCATAACGCGTTTCGTCACACAAGGACTTTATCAAATGGGATAACCATGTATACATGTAGTTGACATCATTTAGTAGGTAATCCACTATCTTATTAATTAGGTATTTTAGGAGATATATTTTTGTGTTGTTTTTTTTAATATATATTTGTAAAGTTAGTTAATCTATAGTTAGTGGATCATTTATACAATTAACTGGGAGAGGTTAATTTGGACAAACATTCTCCCTATTTATTAACATGTATGCTTTAATATCCTGCATATTAATTGCAATATTCCCCCCTTCATTTTAAGTTCAGTGGAAGTATATATACATTCTGTTTAAATTGTTAGCTTGTTTGTATGCATTAGATACATTGTTAATTAATGGCTTTCCACACTGTAAAAATATTTTTTTGTTATGTATGGATATTTCAGTATGGACACTTTAAGGATTTAATTGAGGGACAGAATGGATATCTAAGTGGAGAAATTGAAGAACAAGTTGCGCCTTGAAAAAGCCTACTATCTCGTTCATACTGCAAGACTTTTTTGCCTTACATACAGCTGCTTGCTACCTGGATTTATAGAGGAAGGAATACTTCATTGTGATTAGAGAATGTCACTCTATACTGCATATGTTAATACATATGCAAAATAAATATCTTGAGAATATCTTGAGGCATGAAAAAAGAGAAGACTTAAAGAAATATTTAAGTTGAGTCTGTCTTTGATGCTTGGCAACTTTGCAGGATTTTACAAGGAATTCCTAATGGCTGCAATGCCATTACTTTTGGATAAAGACTTTATATAAATAAACACTTTTTTCAAGATGGCATTGTATATTTTATTTATTTACCATCCATTTTATTTGTTTTCTGTATTTTAAAGGAAAGAACGTTTGAAGATTGCACTTTTTTTCTGCAGGGAGACTGTGCCAGATTAATCTGATCTCTTTGACTATGTGACTAAATGGTTTGAGAAGTAGACATATAGAGGAATTAACAAAGCATTTGATACTGTTTTACACATTACACATTGAAATATTTTTTTTTACTAGCTTATGATAATGTAGTCCACCTGGATATATTCCAGCAGGTCCATACAGGCCTGGAAAACATTGAGATTGCAGGCCACCAACTCAAGCACAAACCAACACAGTGCTAGGCCAACAAAGACCATGCACATATTCTGCCTGATGCTTCACTCGTGCTGTATAGACATTCCAATTGCAATTTTTATTAGTGGGAAAAAAGTAATGCTGCAACACACAGCAACTATATGTGTATAAGAATTGGCCTTCTACATCCCTTGCCATACCCTCTTTGCTAATACAAATGCATTTATTTTACCCTAAAGAGTGCTGATGACCTATACATTAAAGGTAATACATAAACAATGAAGGGTCAGATCTTATTTTTTGAAAAATATTCAGTGTAATGTAATTTTTTTTTTTGAGCAGTAAACTTTCAATTCTGTCTTAAGCAATTTTAGATCAAACTATATTACAAGTATTATATTTTCTGCCAATGACAAAAAGTAGTTACAAAGATGCTATCCATTGGACCCTATCGTTCTTTTTGGAAAATATTTGAAAGTCTGTGTACTGCTGAACCAGTTTAATTTCTTTGCATTGATTTATTTGCCATTTTTTTTTAACATTATTGAAACACAAATGGTAATGATTTTACAGTAGTGTTATATGTTGTTTATTCTTAATAAAGTCCTGTTATTTAAAATAAAACCATACCCCATGCTGTGATAAAAAGCCATATCATATACTAAAAGGTACAATAAAAGCTTTATAGTTCTACATTTAGTGTTTGTTCAAGTTTCTAAAACTGTAAACAAAACCATTTCCATATGAATCAGCAATTAACGAAGAGAATAAGATTCCAAACTTGCATAGCAAAGAAAAAGAATATTGGTCGCTCCAGCAACACCATTACTGCAGAATGCTTGTTTCGGGTGTGTCCCCAATACTTTTTTCTTTGCTATGCAAGTTTGGAATCCAGACCAGATTCCCTTTGGGGTTAAGCACCCCGCCCAGCCTCCCAGCCCCCCAGCATCAGAGGTCCCTTTGGAAGTGACCGCAGGCATGTATATATTTGAGGTGTTTTTGAATAGTAATGTCACTTTTATTATTACCTTCAATTAGCACATTTCATTTGGATTGTGAGTATATTCATCCAATCACCAACACTTTAATTGTTTAGTTTTGAGACTGTTTTTAATTGCTTTTATCACATTATGTTTTTTTGTATACTCACAATGCTCTTACAATAGATTAATTGAATACTCTTTAGCTTATTTAGCACTAGCATTATTTAATTTGTCTCCCACATTTAGATTTAGTGTAGGACCCACCGATACTAAGGTACTGCAAAGTAGTGGTGGGATTAAAACGATATGGCTACATGGTCGAACTAAATCCCCATATTTGTTCTCATAGATAGGCGATTTTAAGTAGCCTGAAAGGATTATGAGTGCATTTTATGTGTGCAATGTAACTTAATTTGTATTATTAAAGAAACTAACTGGATACAGCCAAACAAGGTACACTAGGAGCAGGGGGGTAACTAGTAGAAATGAACAAAAAACTAGAGAGTAGTGTACCAAGAAATTATTGGGAGGAGGCAACTTGTGCCTGTACTACATAATGACCAAAAATTATATAAGAGTCAGAAGCACAAGTTAAAAAGACCAAAGGTCAAAAAACAAAAAATAGTTTATTAGATTCTAAATAATATTAAAAAATAATTTAGCAAAAACCCAAAAGTGCTACCAATATACAGGGTGAAAAAACAAAAAAGAAATAAACAAAATACTGTTTTGATGCATATATCTGTGAGACACAATACTGATTTACTTAAGATACATGTATCTTTACTTAAGTAACAAGTCTCAATATAATGGAATGTATCAATAAGTCTCAGAGTAATTAGATAAGTGTATCAAAAGATCAATCTACTGTGGCAGTGTGATAATCTGTAAAGTTAACTCTAATGTCCTAAAAATAAAAGAGCAATGAAGTAGCAGCACACGTCTGTGCTAGTGGGAAGACATTAGTTAATAATAGCTATACTAGTAATAGTGGAGTAGATGGAGTGCAAAATAATTATCGGGGTAGCATGTAGTGCAAGCATATTATTGCTAGATACTGCCAAAAGTCGCACAGAATTATGTCTACTAGGAGCCAAAATGATGATGTAGAGACTATAGGTCTAGGTATATAGTTATGGCAAGTAGAATCAATCCTGCTAAATATGACAGCATAAGTTACAAGCGTATGAATATTTGTAGCTGATAAAGACTGTCAATAGTTATCGGTGTATAGACTGCAGGTTCTAGCATGACGTTGTTGAATGTGATACCTATCGGTATATAGTAATTGGCATATAAGTAATAGATATTAATCTAAGTCAAATACTATAGAAGCTGCTGAAATTATAATTACGGCATTTGATGGTCTGTGCCGTTATAATTAGTGATGCTGATGGTAAGCGGTCTACTGGCGTACTGAGATTCTAATATATATATATATATATATAGTATGTGTGAAGAATAGAGAGGACCCAAAATAAGTAAAACAGGGTCTAAATGAAGGGACTTATTTATAAATAAAAGGTGTAAAATTGAACTCCTCATTCAAACCGTTAGGAGTTAGGGTTTTAAAGTGATAAATCCACCTTGATTCCTTCATTAGTAGCATTTTGTTGAAATTGCCTTTCCTAGAGTTCATGGTTATTTTTTCAATGGCCTGAAAAGTGAGGTGGGCTGGATCGCCACCATGATGAAGTCTGACATGATTTGACACTGGGGTAGAGATCTTCAGATTTGAAATCGAGCATTCGTGTTGAAGAATCCTACTTTTGAACTCTTGGTAAGTTTTACCAATGTATTGGGTCTTGTAGCTGCAAGTTATGAGATAGATAACTTTAGTGGAGTTGCAGTTGATAAATTGTCTAATTTTGTACTCTTTCATCATTATTGTACTTTGGACCATTTTAGATGGTTTAATATGCTTGTAGGCCTTACAATGGCCACATTGATAGACGCCTGAAACTGGGGTTAGCCAGGTTGGGTTACAATTAATAGGCTCAGTGTGACTGTGCACAAGTTAGTCTCGTAAGTTCTTTGCTTTGCGAGCAGTGATATTAGAAACATCACAGATGTTATCCTTGAGATCTTTGTCGTAATTGAGAATTGGCCAATTGTGTGACATAATTTGTAATACTGGTTTCCAGTATTGATCAAACGTCCCAATACAATGAATAGTATTAGAATCTGCCTTTGGTCTCAGGGTATGCAAACTCTCACTTCTGTTTTTTGCAGCTGCTTGTTGGTATGCTCTTTTTAATATTCAATTAGGGTATCCTTTTTGTTTGAACATCATTCTTAATGTTTTTGCTTCCTGGTGGAAGGTTTCATCATTGGAGCAATTACGTCTAGCCCGTAAGTATTGCCCGTAAAGAATGCCTGATTTGAGTTTCATTGGGTGATGGCTATTCCAATTCAATAAACTATTTGTTGCTGTGGGCTTCCGATGTAATTCTGTTTCAATGGCTCCATCAGGTAAGATTTTAATATTCAAATCAAGAAAGATCAATTGTTCAGCATCAATCACATGGGTCAATTGAAGGCCAATGGAATTGTTATTCAGTAGTTTGACCAATTTTTCAAATTGATTAACAGACCCCAGCCAGAATACCAAGATATCATCAATGTACCTATGCCAGCTATAAATATAGGTCTGGTAATTGGCTTTGATGGTTTGTTCCAAGATTGTTTCCTCTCACCAGCCTAGGTAAAGATTTTCATAGCTTGGGGCACAAGCTGTTCCCCTGAGTTGAAGATAATATACGCCATTAAATACAAAAAAATTGTGAGTTAAGACGTATGCCAAAAGTTGAATGATGAAATCGCTTTGTGTTGGAGAAAATTTGCTAGATTTATGGAGAAAGTATCTGGCTGCATTAAGTCCTTTGTCATGAGGGATGTTATTATAGAGTGTCACAACATCCAAGCTCCCTAAAAGGCAATAGGGTGGTACAACAAGATCTTCTAGTAAGATTAGAGTTTGTTTAGAGTCCTGTAAATATGATTTGAGACCAATCACTAGCGGATGTAATAGTCTCTCCAAATAGTTACTACTCCATTTATTCATAAATAAGTCCCTTCATTTGGGTCCTCTATATTCTTTACACATACTATATACCCCATATATACTCACAATAATTTATTCGTAAGTTGTAATATTAGGTACAGTTTGCAATACCTGTCTCTTATCAATATTAAGTTTGTACCAACCTAGTTATGTCACTATTAAGACGGTTTGAGGCTTACCAGACCCTTTTATTACATTTTCCCTTAAACATGATTAACACTTATTGGTAACCCGTATCTCCTTTATATTAGTTATTATCCGTCATTCTTATTTCTTTCCTTTCTCTATTATTTATTACAGTTCATTCAGCCAGTTTATGCATTATACAATGAAAGAATATTAGTAAATATTATCAAAAAAAATCCATAAAAGTATTAACAAACAAGGGATCTTGGTCTTACTAGAAAGAAGCACTAGTGCTTCTTTCTAGTAAGACCAAGATCCCTTGTTTGTTAATACTTTTACGGATTTTCTTTGATAATATTTACTAATATTCTTTCATTGTATTTTTGATCTATACCCAGTTAACAATTAATCTGGTTACTAATGCACCCTGTTATCTTGGAGTCTCTACTATCCATATAGTTAATGATCTGTTTATTAATATTATTTATATTCCATACTATTCTTTCAATATATGAATCCTCCGTTCAGTTTGCTACTCAAATGGTTTAAAACTTTCTTCAAAGTGTTGTATCTACTCTCTAGGATGTTATTAGGTTGATAAAATTCACTAATATATTTTCATTGTATTTTTTATTTATATTTAGTTAACAATCGACATTATAATCTGGTTACTAATGTACCTTGCTATCCTGGAGTCTCTGCTATCTATATAGATTTATTTATCAATATTATTTATATTTCATACTATTTTCTCAATACATGAATCTTCCGTTCGGTTTGTTAACCAAACAGGTTAAAACATTTTTCTTTTAAGTGTTGTACCTACCCTCTATGACGTCATTAGTTTCCAGCCAATTGGAGTTACTTACCTTGACCAATGAACATCGACTCTTTCCTTTTTAAATCCGGTATTTTATTTTGACCGGTTCCCCATTGACGAACCAAGTCGGGCGAAACGCGCGCATCAGGGGCTTCGTACATACTGTCTCCTTATGAGAGGATGACAGTAACTCTACCTTTCCTTTTTTCAATTTAGATTATATTATAGCATGGGAAGACTTAGGTGCCCTTGAAGGCACGGGGGAGAGTTTATAGTGCTAAGTGTATTCAGTCGTTTTTTCAGTACCCTCTATAGAACCATCTACTAAGACTACATTTGCTTGGGAACATTTAAGTGCCCTTGTAGGCACGGGGCGAGCCGTTAGTGTGGAAATGATCATAATTAGCAATTTCTATCCTTCTCATATTATCTTTTTCGCTATTATCTCTTCCACTATTATATTCTCTGGTGTAGGCTACAGGTCTTATCAGCTGAGTATAGCCTTTAACCGCTATTTTCTAATTAAGTTTTTTCTATTAGAATCTCAGAACGCCAGTAGACCGCTTACCATCAGCATCGCTAATTATTACGGCACAGACCATCAAATGCCGTAATTATAATTTCAGCAGCTTCTATAGTATTTGGCTTAGATTAATATCTATTACTTATATGCCAATTACTATATACCGATAGGTATCACATTCAACAACGTCATGCTAGAACCTGCAGTCTATACACCGATAACTATTGACAGTCTTAACGAGCTACAAATATTCATACGCTCGTAACTTATACTGTCATATTTAGCAGGATTGATTTTACTTGCTATAACTATATACCTAGACCTATAGTCTCTACATCATCATTTTGGCTCCTAGTAGAGATAATTCTGTGCGACTTTTGGCAGTATCTAGCAATAATATGCTTGCACTACATGCTACCCCGATAATTATTTTGCACTCCATATACTCCACTATTACTAGTATGGCTATCATTAACTAATATCTTCCCATTAGCACAGACGTGTGCTGCTACTTCATTACTCTTATATTTTTAGGACATTAGAGTTAACTTTCCAGATTATCACACTGCCACAGTAGATTGATCTGATTGGTACACTTATCTAATTACTCTGAGACTTATTGATACATTCCATTATATTGAGACTTGTTGATACATGTATCTTAAGTAAATCAGTATTGTGTCTCACAGATATATGCATCATAACAGTATTTTGTTTATTTCTTTTTTGTTTTTTCACTCTGTATATTGGTAGCACTTTTGGGTTTTTGCTAAATTATTTTTTTATATTATTTAGAATCTAACAAACTATTTTTTTGTTTTTTGACCTTTGGTCTTTTTAACTCGTGCTTCTGACTCTTATATAATTTTTGGTCATTATGTAGTACAGGCACAAGTTGCCTCCTCCCAATAATTTCTTGCACTACTCTCTAGTTTTTTGTTAATTTGCATTATGTATTAATTAAGTTTATATCAGAAAGGAGGAAAGGAAGTTAGCGCTTTTGCCAACTTGTTTCACAAGGTAGCCAATCAGGGATGCTCGTATGCAGATTACTGCTAAAAAAGTATGTTTATAGGATGCAATTTAATTGAGTCATCTCCCTTTGCTCTTTTACTACATTGCGCCACCTGTGTTTTTGAGGAATTTTCTCAGTTGGCATAGAGGAGTTAGTAGGGCTTCAGAGTGACATCGGTCTGGAAAAATATACAGGATTATGAAGCAAGAAATGTTTTAAATCCACATGGACTGCTGCATGAATGGTTATAAATTCTTGCTAAAAGGGCAAGGAGAGATGTGCATAGTCCTGTCAGGAGAAGAATGACAAGGAAAATATCAAAGCCT
>CAKOES020000551.1:0-23997 GCA_933207985.1 Pelobates cultripes
TATGTGTGTTAGTGTATGTATGTGTGTTAGTGTATGTATGTGTGTTAGTGTATGTATGTGTGTTAGTGTATGTATGTGTGTATGTATGTGTTAGTGTGTGTGTTAGTGTATGTGTTTGTGTGTTAGTGTATGTGTATGTGTGTTAGTGTGTGTGTTTGTGTATGTGTGTATGTGTGTGTGTTAGTTTGTGTGTTAGTGTGTGTGTTAGTGTATGTGTGTGTCAGCATGTCTGTGTGTGTGTCAGTATGTCTGTGTGTGTGTGTCAGTATGTCTGTCTGTCTGTGTGTCAGTATATATGTGTGTGTATATCTGTGTGTGTCAGTATGTGTATGTGTCAGTGCGTCAGTATGTCTGTTAGTGCATGTGTATGCATGTGTCAATTTTCTATCTGTCTGTGTGCTGGTATGTCTGTGTGTGTGTGTGTGTCAGTATATCGATGCCCTGTGTGTGTCAGTGTATGTGCCTGTGTGTGTGTCCAGTATTTCTCAGTGTATGGGTGTCAGTATATCTGTCGGTGTGTGTGGGTGTCAGTATTTCTGTCAGTGTATGTGTGTCAGTATTATGTTTGATCAGTGTATGTTTCTGTGTGTGTCAGTATGTCGGTATATGTGTCTGTGTGTCAGTATGTCTGTATATGTGCCTGTGTGTCAGTACGTCTACCAGTGTATGTGTCTGTGTGTGTGTCAATATATGTACCTGTGTCAGTGTGTCTGTCAGTGTATGTGCCTGTTTATCTGTATGTAGTCAGTGTATGTATCTGTGTATCTGCTTGTGCGTCAGAGTGTGTACCTGTGCATCTGAGCCGTAACTTTAAATACAAATACACCCCTCCATTCAAACTTCAACACTACATATAAAACACACTCCTGCATTGAAACGTCAACACTACATACAAGCACACTCCTACATTCAAAAACAAACACTACACATAAATGCACACTTGCATTCAAACTCCAGTACCACATACAAACACATTCACACAAAACATACTCCATACAAACACATGCTTACATTCAAACATACAAACATGGCTCAGTGCTAAATACAACCCTGCAAGCATGGGAAATTGGTAGAGTCCCAGCTGTCAAAGCATTGTTGGAGTTGCACGACAGATGGGGTTCTACCTTTAGTCCAACCTTGCAATTGGGGGTCCCAATAAAATTCATTCTACTTTAGTACCGCCACTGCGTTGGGATGAATGCCGTGATTGCATACCAGGGAGTGAGGGGCGAGAGCGGCAGGGCACAGGGGGCCCAAGCAAACACTTGCCCAGGGTCCATTCGTTATTAAAGACGGCCCTGACTGTAACCCCCGCTCTCCCTGCCCTCCTCCGCACACTGTAATCCCTTCTCTCCCTGCCCTCCTCCCCACACTGTAACCCCTTCTCTCCCTGCCCCCTCCCCACACTGTAAACCCTTCACTCACTGCTCTCCTTCCCACACTGTAACCCCTTCCCTCCCTGCCCCCCTCCCCACACTGTAAACTCTTCATTTCCCTGCCCCCCTCCCACACTGTAATACCTTCTCTCCCTGCCCCTCACTGTAACCATTTCTCTCCTTGCCCCATAGCAACCCTTTTCTCCACCCCCCACTGTGCCTCTCTCCCCTCCTGCCCCCTGTGCCACTTTCTGCCCTGCCCCCCACACTGTTACCCTTTCTCCCCTTGCCCACCCACTGTAACCCTTTCTTGCCCTGCCCGCCACCCACTGTAACCCTTTCTTACTCTGCCCTCACACTGCTCCCCCACACTGTTACCTGTACACACACACCCTCCCACAGTCACCCTCACCTCTCCCACACACTGTCACCCTCACCTCCTGTCTCTGCGTGTATGTGTATCTGAGTGTCCTCCATACAACAAACATGCTTACATTCAAACACACATTGTGTATATGTATATTGTATATACACAATATACACACACTGCATCCACTACACACACACTGCAATCAAATGCAAACATTACATACAAACACACCCCTGTATTAAAAACACTAAAATTATATACAAACACAACACCACACACAAAAAGCATACCTGCATTTAAAGTCCTACACTACATACAAATACCCCTGCATTCAATCGCAAACATTACAAACAAGTACATCACTACATTCCAATGGCAACAGTACATACAAATACTGCCATACATGCACACATATACTTAATACACAAACATGCTTACATTCAATTGCTCAAACACTGCTCACAAATATAACCCTGCAACGATGGGCAAACTGTAGATTCCCAGCTGGCATAGCATCGTTGAAGTTCTCCGACAGATGGAGATCTACCTTTTGGCCACACTTGCACTAGAGGGGTCCCAGAAAACATACTTGCAACAGGGCCCTCTCTACATTAGTCCACCACTGGGATACTCAATGTGAGGTGCCTGGATGAGCAGGACACACAACGTCTGATTCTGACTGAGTCTGTGAGTAAGGAGTTGCATGCCTCTAAAACTGATTGCCAAGATGTGCAAAGTTTCTGCCTCTAAAACTCCATGATATATCAAAATTATGCATCTAAAACTGCCATGATATGCCAAATTATGCCTCTAAAACTGCCATGATATGCCAATTTTATGCATCTAAAGCTGATTGCCATGGTGTGCCAATTTAATGCATCTGAATGTTTGACATGGTGTTCCAATTGTATGCCTCTAAAGCAGATTGCCATGATGTGCCCAGTTTATGCATCTAAAAGTGATTGCCATGATATGCCAAGTTTATGCATCTAAACCTGGTTGCCAGGGTGTGCCAATTGTATGCCTCTAAAAGTGCCGTGGTGTGCCAATTTTATGCCTCTAAACCTGGTTGCCATGATGTGCCAATTGTAAGCCTATAAAACTGATTGCCATGGTGTGCCAATTTTATGCACCTAAAGTTGCCATAATGTTTCAATTGTATGCCTGTAAAGCTGATTGCTATGGTGTGCTAATTGTATGCCTCTAAAGCCGATTGCCATGGTATGCCAATTGTATGCCTCTAAAACTGATTGCCATGGTGTGCCAATTTTATGCATCTAAAGCAAATTGCTATAGTGTGCCAATTGTATGCCTCTTAAGCGGTTTGCCATGGTGTGCCAATTTTATGCCTCTAAAAGTAATTGTCATGGTGTGCCAATTGTGTGCATCTAAAGCGGATTGCTATGGTGTGCCAATTGTATGCCTCTAAAGCTGATTGCCATGGTGTTCACTTTTTAAAATATGCGTTAAAAGCAAGTGGGTCTTACCATTACCATTTTGAAAAGTGGGTCTCGGCCCATAAAAGTTTGGGAAGCCCTGGTTTAATGTGTTTTATCTGGTGTCTATAGTCATTCCCTATAGGCATTTTAATGTTAACAGTGCCTTATCAGAGAAAAAGCAGTGTTTACATTACAGCCTAGGAACACTTCTAGTGGCCACTCCTCAGATGGCCGCTAGAGGTGCTTTCTGGGTCAATGCTGCATAATGTGCAGTGCTGACGTTCAGTGTCACGCTGTACACTCCCCATAGAGATTCATTGATTCAATGCATCTCTATAAGGAGATGCTGATTGGTGCAACGCAGCATTTTGCCATGCGTGCGCAATAGCTTCTTAATGCTGTCCTATGTGAAAGCAGCAGATTGTATGCGATACATTCAAACACTGCACAGTCCTGTGCGTTGTATTGATGACGTGATGTGTGATACACTTACAAATTGCACATTACTGCGAGTTCTATTGCTGTAGAGCTCAGTGATACACTGAAATGCTGAACAGAGACAGGATCTCTTGGCCAGAGTTGGCTCTCTAATTAGGCAATTTAGGCGGCCGCCTAAGGCTTTGCGTTAAAAGGGGCCTTGGGGCCACCTAAACCAGTGCTTCACCAATATTAACTTACTGCGGGCAGTCTTTTCCAGTACAAAAATATAATTTAAGCCTTCCATGCCGCTGCCGCGGCGTTACTAATACAATGCTAATGCTGCTGCTTTCTTTAAAACACATGGCTATAACTGACAAGTGAAAATGGTCTGATTCTCAAACCAGGGTTATCAGGCTTATTGTGTTCTTTATAATCAGATGCAAATAAAGTCTTTTTGAGTTTTATTTGTCAAATCCCAGGTGAAATTATATTTTTGTGTCCATATAAAGATGCGTAATTTGGCTTTTACCAACAGGTGCTGCTGTGTATTGGGCATAAAACACAAGGCTGCTTTGTAAATTTTTACCTTTGGCAGCAAGCAGGCTGTATATTGGTCCCTGGGGCATAGAATTTGTGTAAATTACAGGCACTATGTCTGCCTCTCCCAGTGCTCTGTGTTTGTGTCATTGCCGAATATGTCAATTTGCAAAGGATTCAGCAAGTGCCATCCTTATGTTTTTGACTAAATATAAATACGTTGGCCACTGGCCACTCTCTCCTGACAGTAAATCTGCAATCTTCCTTCATTTTACAATAGGTGAAGTGTGAGCTAAGTGATTGTAAAATGCTTACTATAGTCAACAAAACAACAACTTTAGCTTAATGAAGCAGTTTTGATGTATAGATCATGCCCCTGCAGTCTCACTGCTCAATTCTCTGCCATTTAGGAGTTAAATCACTATGTTAGTAAATGTTTGCTGGTTTTATGTAACTCATTGTCATGTTTTGGTGTTCAATAAATTTTACAGTTGGTTTCATATTGATAAATATGGAGAGTGCTCAGAAAATACAACAAAAGCGGTCTAAAGAACTTGAGTTAGCAGGAAGGGATCCTAAGCAAATGAAACTATCTTTGTGGTATGTTTAAAGTTCAAAAGTTAAGGCTAGTTCTTTATGTCCCAAAAATGTATATTCACTCTTTGATAACAAGAATGACTATAACTACCATATATATTACTCATCTATAAGTCAATCTCGTCTATAAGTCCAGTGCAGTTTTTTGACCAACAATTGTGAAATATGCCATGACTTGTGGATAAGTCGAGGGTAAAACTTGGGTCTATGAAATTCTGTGAGTTTCAGACTGCTGTTGTCCGTGTATGTACCCGGTATCTGGGTCAACATATAGCTAAGTACACTAGCACTACCGATAACTCAACATTGCCCCGCATTCAATGTACAAAATTCTATCGAAACAAGCACTGACCCATGGATTAGTCGACACTGCGTTTTAAAATGAAGTCTACGACTAAAATTTCTCAAAAAAATATACAGTAGTCTGTTTGCAGGTGCATGATGAAATTTTATGTTTGATAAGATTCATGATGGATTATTAAGGAGTATGCAAACTTGACTTTCCATAGTGATTTAAGCTGGTGGTCTTCACCCAAGAATTCCTGTTGATGAAGTTTCTGCCGGCCCAAGTATTCCTTCAAGCATGCCAGTTGTGTCCGTCGAAGATGAGTTGAGTCCACAAGCAGAACAGGTGATTGAGGAGGAGCTGGTGTCAGAATGCAGAGAGCAAGCACATATGCATAACCCAGATGTTTTTGAAGACCTTGCTGAATTAGAATGTATCACACCTGAAGACATATCAGAAAGAGTTATAAGTGATCAATCAGAAATATGTTTTAGTCTTCCTCCATATGTTGCATAGCAGAAAAAGTTTATTTTGTTGAAAAACACCATTTTCAGCCAACCAGGACTGAATGCGCAGAGCTTCCTTTTTAAGAAACAGACTTTTTATTACCGCAAAAAGTCTAATGGGGATCGTATTCAGCGTTCATGGCTGAGTTGTAAGATAAAGGATCGAAAGTTAAAAGCAATTTTTTGCAGCATATGAATTGCCTTTTCTAATTCCTCTTCCTCGTTCACTAGTGGTTGTTCTAATTTTTGACATTGCTATCAGGCAGCAAATAAGCACGAATCTTAAAAAAGTCATTGTGATGCTGTTCGTGATTTTTTTTTTTTACCATGAAAACGAATAGAAGCATTGACACATTAATAAATAAGTCTCAAGCCTCCAGAAGATAGAAGGAGATGCTTCAAAATAATGAGGTATTAAACCGTATATTTTATATTGTAAAACTGCTCGAAAAACAGGGATTGCCATTTTATGCCCATGGCACTAATGAATCACTGTACAATTTAAATAACATTGAAATAAACCATAGGAACTTTCTGGAAATTGTCCTACTTCTATCACAGTATGATGTTCCTCTTAAAAATCACCTTGATAAATGTGTTCAGGACAGTGAGAAAAGAAAACAGCGATTGAAAGACAGAAAAACATCAGGAAAACATTCAACCGGACGTGGATTTCTTGTGACATTTTTGTCCAATAATACAATAAAGAAAGTATTTGCAGCAATAGTTCGAAGCATGAAGAACTTAATTGTGTCTGAAATCTGAGAGAAATGATTCAGTATATAGGTTGACTCGACACAAGATGTTGGAATTGTAGATCAAGCAACAGTGGTTTGCGAGGTATGTGCAAGATGAAACCGTTCAAGAACGGCTTGTGGCGATTCTCGCTGTTAAAGATGCTACAGGAAAAGGATTTCATGAACTGCTAATATCCTGTTTTGATGTACTTGGATTAGATTTCGAAAACATTGCCAGTGAAACATCTGATGGTGCATGAAATATGAGGAGTGGGTATGTGGGACTACGTCTACAGATCGCGAAGGTAGTGTCACATGCGGTTTACATTTGGTGCTATAGTCATATCTTTAACCTGTGTGTCTCAGATTGCTGTCAAGTATTGGAAGCAAAAAAATTTTTTGGTCTTCACAAATCACTTGGCAACCTTTATTGGAGACTCTCACAAAAAATGAATATCTGGAAAGACCAACTGTATAGAAGACATGGACAGGAAAAACTTTTAAACTTTTAACAAGAGACAAGATGGTGGGAAAAAGAAAAGGCCCTTAACTGGATTTTTGGTGAGAAACATTCTCTTTATTTAGACACCCCTTAAGTATTATGTGTAATTTCCCAGAGTAACTTGTTGGAATCGAAAACCACTTCTGAGACCTCATCCCTTTTTCACAATCTTTGTCAGTTTAGGATTATCTTAACAGTAAACATATTTTTACAGGTTTCTGATGATATATATATATATATATATATATATATATATAGAAAACTTTGTTGAGCTTGTTTGCATACCCCTACCCAGAATCCTTTGCAGTAGTGAGTTGTTAAAGTGAGATTTTTGAGGGAAAAGCAAGTCTTATAGCTTGGACTTGTACAATGGGTGGACTAACAGACATGTAATTGTAACCAGACAACTGGACGTACAGGAACAGAGAGGTGGAGGGCCCTGCTCAATGAGCTTACATTCTAGAGGGTATAAGTAGGGATATGAAGTAAGTTGTTAGAAAAGGATTCAGGGCTTAGTAGGTAATTTTTGACCATTGCAGGAGAGAAGTCATGGGGGTGGGGGATAAAAACCTGCTAACAGTTTAATTGATATGCTTTCTTGAAGAAGTGAGTTTTCAATGATTTTTTGAATGAGTGGAGACTGGGTGAAAGTCTTATGGAGAAGGGAAAGGAGTTCCACAGAAGAGGTGCAGCCCTGAAGAAATCTTGGAGGTGAGCATTAGAGGTGGCAGTATGGACAGAGGATATACGTAGGTCTTTGGCAGAACACAGGGGTCTCGACGGGACATACTTGTGTATTAGGGAGGATAGGTAGGTTTGAGCAGCATTATGTAAGCACGCACCAGAAATTTAAATTGAGCCCTATATCTAACTGGAAGCCAATGCAAGGACTGACAGAGCGGGGAGACATGGGAGGTGCGAGTGGAGAGGAAAATGAGCCTCGCAGCCGCATTCATTATAAATTGCAGTGGTGCAACCTGGGAACACGTAAGACCACTGAGAAGGGTGTTGCAGCAGTCAAGGCGAGAGAGAACAACAGCATGGACCAGCACCTTAGCCGCATTTGACGTGAATTAGGGGCGGATATGCCCTATGTTTTTGAGATGAAAGCAACAGGATTTGGCGATTGATTGAACATCAGGGGTGAAGGAGAGGTTAGAGTCAAAAAGAACACCCAAGCAGTGAACGTGCGAGGTAGAGGTGATGGTAGCGCTGTTGACTTGGAGGGAGACAGACATTGGAGTAGTAACACTTGAGGGAGCAAAGACCAGAAGTTCTGTTTTGGACAGGTTGCGTTTAAGGAAGTGAGCAGCCATCCAGTTGAAAATCGCAGAGAGGCAGTCAGAGACACGAGTCAAGATGGGTGGAGAGAGATCAGGAGAGGACTGGTAAATTTGCGTGTCATCTGCACAGAAATGATAACGGAAGCCAAAGGAGCTGATGAGTTTACCAAGGGAGGCAGTATAGATAGAGAACAGTAGGGTACCAAGGATAGAAACTTGGGGGACATCGACAGAGAGTGGTTAAGGGGAAGAGGCAGAGGCAGAGAAAGAAACACTGAAAGAGCGCTGGGAGAGGTAGGAGGAGCACCAGGAGAGAGCAGTATCCCGTAGACCAAAATTAAAGAGAATGCGAAGAAGCTGTTGATGATCAAGCAGAAAGATCAAGGAGAATTAGGATAGAGTAATGGCTGCGAGATTTAGCAGCAACTAAATCATTGGATACTTTGGTCACAGTAGGATTTGAGAAAGTCAGTCAGTCTGGTGTACACAACTCTCTTGAGGATCTTGGACGCAAATGGTAGTTGGGGTCAAGGCTGGGCTTTTTCAGAATCGGGGATACAGTTGCATGCTTGAAGGGTAATGTGCCAGAGGAAAGAGAAAGATTGAAAATTTTAGTGAGAGGAAGAGCAAGAGAGGGAGACAAAGTGAGGATGGGATATGGGGCAATAGGATTGAGGGAACAAGTGGTGGGGTGGGAGGACCGGAGCAGAGCAGAAACCTCTTCTGCTGTAGCAGGTGCGAATGAGTGTAGAATGGTGGAGGTAGTGGGGTTGGGTGATGTATTGGTAGGGGAAGGAGAGAAATTAGAGATTTCTTCTCTGATTGTAGAGATCTTCTCAGTGAAGTGAGATGGAAAGTTTGTGGCGGACAAGGTGGTAGAAGGAGGGGCGGTAAAATGGCAAAGAAGAGCGTCAAAAGTGTGAAATAGGTGTTTGGGTTGATGGGACAATGTACTTATGAGGGTGTTAAAGTAATTTTATTTTGCAGCGGAAAGAGCCAGGCTGTAGGAACGCAGCATAATTTATAGTGGAGGAAGTCCGATGCAAAGTGAGACTTTCTCCAGCAGCGTTCAGCAGTTCAAGAACATTTTTGGAGGTAACGGGTCAGCTTGGTGTGCCAGGGTTGTAATTGGGGGCGCTTGCTGCGTTTAATTGTTGGAGGTGCCATGATGTTGAGTTGAGAGGAGAGAGTTGGGTTGTAGAGTGAGGTTGCAGTTAGGGCAAGTTAGATTTGAGATGGGTAAAAGGAGAGTTTGGAGTTTGGTGGAGAAATGCTGGAGATCAAGGCAGTTGAGTTTTCTGCGAGATTGTTGAGGGTGGTGAAATTTGGGTACGGGGTATGCTGATGTCAAAAGTTGGCAGATGGTTGGCAGACAAAGGAAACAGGACAGTGGGGAGATTAGAGGTGGTACAGAGATTGGTGAAGATGAGGTTGAGAGTGTTTACGGCTAAATGAGTTGCTGAAGTAGACAACTGTGTGAGGCCAAAGGAGGAGGTTACAGAGAGTAGACAGGAAGCATCAGGGCAGTTAAGGTTGTTGATTGAGATGTTAAAGTCCCCAAGTATGAGGGAGGGAGTGCTAGAGGAGAGAAATTGGGGTAGCCAGGAAGAAAAGTGTTCAATGAATAGTGTAGGATGACTGGGGGTGGGGCAATTCTTAAAGGAGACAGTGTGAACTTCAAAGGAAGTAAAGGAAAGGGCAATGCCTCCTTTACAGTCAAGTCTGAGAGTGTGAGAGAATTGTAGTCCACCGAAACATAAAGAAGCGGGAATAGCAGTATCAGAGGGGGACAGAAAGGTCTCAGTGAGTGCCAGTATTGTGAGTGAGTTTGAGATGACAAGGTCATGTATGTACGTAGTGGGCATTGGATAGTGTTCCCTTCATCCCCCATAACCACAACTTACCCCTTCAAATAACGACAGACAACTTCTTGGAGAAAACAGGCCACAGCATTTATTAACACAACCAAATACTGTATAACTCCTTTAACGTATAACAAAATAATAAATATTATAAATTAACATAAACAGTTTGCATATAGTCATACAGTAACCGAAGAAACCGTCCTTGCCAATCTAACTTCCCCAAGGTTCTCACCTCCCCCCTTCGGCATAATAACAACATATTCCTTTTCAGGGCTCCCCACCAACCGGTTTTCCACTCGGTGGGTCCCAACCATAATGCTCCCCACCGGTCGACTTACAACCCAGTGGGGACACATCTAACCTGGCACCTCCTCCAGGTTCACCATAAGAGACAGGAGGAGGATGAGACCCGGCCATTATCTCCCTTTTTCATCTAATCTACCAGACCATCCCTATTTGGCAAGGACACACCCCCGCCACAACCCCGTTGTTTTAAGCCGAAAATCAGCAGGGGATCCCAAACAAACCAACCATGGCATGTTCCACCCTCTCTCGAATGGCCAGATTAAAACGGTCAAGCCCGACCTCAGTCAAATGAACCCCATCCGGCTGCAACAAATCTGCGACCTCCTCCTCAAAACCCTACGAAAATGGATATCCCCCAAACCCCTATAACGAACCGTGAATCCCAACAGTTGAACCCTTCACGGCAGTTCTCCAACGCACTCTGGCCGTGTGCTTGCCGCCAATAGTTCCTTGCCACAACCTCCGACCACACTATGTAAAAAAAAAAACAGAAATGACATAAGGATCTTGGATAAGTCCCGCTTCCCTATGTCCACCAAGTCTCCAAGCGGCACCGACCCCAGGTCAGTACCCCCCAGGGGGAATGACCAGAACCAATGACACCCCCCCGCAAGTGAGAGAACCTGACCACTTCCGGGAGGAGCAAGACCCACTTCATGCCTCCCGGGGCAGAACCACCGAACTACCACCATTGAGTGCTCAATCATCCGCCCCGAGAAGGAAAAAACAATCAACGGAGCAAACCAGCGAACCAGGAACAAATCTCCTAGAATCCCACCTTCCTATCCTCCGCATATCCCAATTTGGCATACCCAGCCGAGATGCCTCCGTCGCAGCGCCAATGCGGAAAGAATGACCGCCAAACAAATTGAATATGGGAGAGGAAGTTCCCCTCCTCGTATACCATGAGGGGGCCAGCCAGGGATGGCCGTACCGCTGACTCCCTGACCAGACAAGTGTCCAATCCTGGGACTGCCGCCAGCGGGACCCACCTGCCCTTGCCGAGGATGTCGGTCTGGTATGGACGAGTTTTGAAGGACACCAGGTCCTGACCATCCCGGACATCCGCAAACAGATTCCTCCCCCACCGGCTGACCAGTTCGGACCCACCAATACCCCAATCCTCATGGTCCCAAAGAAAGGAAGAAACAGCGAGGCATACCTCTGGGAGCACCTGGCACAATTGTACCCATAGGGCCCCAAAATGGCCTCTTGGGATCCACAGAAAACGACCCCTGCATGGGCCCTACACCGCATGCCATACCAGAAACTCAGAGGTTACATCCACCCAACCCTGGGACTTAACCAGAAAACTAAACTGGACATGCGCGAGGACACCCCGGAGGGTGACATATCCGCCCGAAATCCAACACTCCAGCGGTTACAACAGACCTTGTAACGAGCTGGTGAACCCGCAAAAACACCCACCTCTGATTCCCGCGCCTGCCATTCCACCCATACCCTGGAGTACTTTGGCCAAAGAGGAACTGGACCTACACAACACATTAAGACACAGGCACCGGAGCAGGAGAAGTACCGAAAGAGAAAAGGGGGCAGAGATCTGGCTAATTGCCTGGACAACCCCGAGGTTGGCACAGTGAATAACAACCTGACGGTCCTGTAGCTCCCGACCCCATAAATCCAATGCCACCACAATGGGAAAGCTCCAGGAAGGCAAGATTCCTGGTCAAGCCGGAGGCAGACCACGCCGCCAACCATATCAGCACACCAGCACGATCCCAGAAGCGCCCCAACCAGACAGAGCCAGCCGTGTCCGTATAGAGGGGCAAGTCCGAACGAGACTCCTCTGGTGCCTGCCAAGATGACCTTCCAATATACTCGGCCAGGAAGGAAACCTTGACCTCCAGGTAAACCCGCAATCGCCTCGTGAGCCGGATAAAATGCTGCGGCCCCGGTAGTCGTGGCCACCAGGCACCTGCGGGACAAATGCCCCATGGGCCCGATCTGGCAGTTGAAGGTCAACCTCCCTAACGGGGACTGCAGCTTGCACAGCTGCATCCTCCTCAGACCCCTGGCCATCGCCACACCCTCTCAACCTTATCCCGTGGCAGCCAACACTCCATGGCCACAGAGTCAATTTTGATACCCAAGGAGCTAAGGCACATCACTGGGCCCCACTGTCTTATCGTGCTCAAAGAGGACCATAAAGCTCCGCCGAGTCGAACAAGAGTCGACCAGTCAGCAAAAGGCCCACACACAAAAGCCATCAAGGTAACACAGCAACGAGCCAATCCTTGCCTCCTGCTGCACCACCCTCTCCAGGAAAGCGCTGATGCATTCAACGTAAAAGCAGGATACGAACAACCCATCGGGAAGCACGTATCCACATAATACCGTCCACAATACCGTCATATGACAATCCATAGGAACTGGCAACAAGCGAAACGTGGCTTCGACTTTGGCCTTCGCCAGCAAAGCCCCATGTCCCACTGCCCCAACCATGTTTACATGTCAGGATTACAGAATGATCCAGCACGTAGAATTGTATAACACAGAGGACTGATAGGTAACGTATACCGGACCTTAGAATGGCTGGACTAACGTATCAAAGAATAGTCAGGAATAGCCACGGTCAAGGGAAACAGAAAGAGACACAACGATAAGGAAAAGCCAGGAGTCAGGGATGCCAGAAAGCAGGGAAGTCAAAAACAATGCCAAAGTCAAATAACCAGAAATACCAGAATCAACGCGCTATCGGACAACCACAAGGGAAACCACGACAAGGCACTGAGCAGGATGAGAACTGGGCCTAAATACCCCTCCTCTAGATCTGATAGGCTGTAACCAGCCTTTGACCAATTGCATAATTGCTGCTCAGCATTAACCCTTCTGTGGATTTGGTTGCTGCTCGGCACAACTTTTTCTGTGTGGACAGTAAATGTCATTAACCACATTTTTATAAGCGGATGAATACGTGACAGTACCACAGCATCGAAGGATGCCTAGGAGGCCCGACACCTGTAACCGAAACCCCTTGAGGGTAGGGCAAACGATGAATCAGCTGAAACTCCCCTGCCTCCTACTTGGGCACCTGCAACTTGGGGAGCGACAGGGCTCCTGCAGGAGCTTATCCAGCACCATCTGCGGGAAGTCGAGCACTGATGTAGAAACATAAACATAGAATGTGATGGCAGAAAAGGACCGTTCGGCCCATCCAGACTGCCCAAATTTCTAACTACTGTCATTAGTCCCTGGCCTTATCCCACACCCGCTTAACTCTTTTACTGTGTGAACCTCTACCACTTCAGCTGGAAGGCTATTCCATGCATCCACTACCCATTCAGTAACGTAACACATCCAGGTATTATTGTGAAACCTTCGCCCCTCTAATTTAAGACTATGTACTCTTATTGCGGAAGTGTTACTTCTTGCAAACATAGTCTCCTCCCTACTGCGTTGATTCCCTTTAAGTATGTAAATGTTTCTATCATATCTCCCCCGTCTCAACTTTCCCCCAAGCAATACATGTGAAGTTCCCTTAACCTTTTCTTCAAGGTCCGCCCCGAAGCCGGGCGTTCTGAGAAGGGGATCCCGAAGCCTCGGGTGACCCCCTCCAGCAGGAGCCCCACGGCCTGCTGATTCCAGTACCGGTCGAGCCATGGGCGCATCGCACTTACGAGCACTGGCGTCGCCGCCATGCGCCCCAAGTCCGCTTTTTCTCCAGACTTACCCCTCTTGAAACAGCAGGAGGCAGAGTGAGCCCCCACCACGATGGGAGCATTTGAGCTTAAAGCAGCACGACCCACCCCGCTTCCATCGGCTGACATGCTGCAAGGTCACTGGGGCGGAGCCGCCCCCCCAGGAAAGGAGGACAAACCCCCTTTAAGCGCGCCGGCCAGGTTTTAGGGAATTTAGGGAATCAACGCAGTAGGGAGGAGACTATGTTTGCAAGAAGTAACACTTCCGCAATAAGAGTACATAGTCTTAAATTACCAGGTTGGTACTACACTGAGCATGGCTGACCGGTACTTTTTTTTTTTTTTTTTAAATAAACCCAAAATGAACCCGCTTACAGCAGGCGCCCCAGCCAGCGCAGGAAGACATTACTCACCTGACTGCACCCCAGAAACTGCTGGCGGCACCATAGAAGAGACAGCAGCTTGAAAAGAGGAGTCCATTACCTGCAGCGCGTTCCCATGGCAACTGGAGCTTCAGACGCCACCTGCTGGACGGATCCGGGAACTGCACCCAAAGCCTGAAGCAGCAGTGGAGAGATGAAGAGCCAACGCTCCAGGACAGAAGGCTGCCGAGACAGGTAAGGAGAGGGAGGGTGGGGGAAGGGAGAGGGGGGTGGAAGGGCAAAGAAGGTCAGCAAGGAGGAGGAGGGTACAATAAAGAAAAAGGGGGAACAAAGAAAAAGGGGGGAGGACACAACAAAGAAAGAGGGGGGGACCATAAAAAAGAGGAGAAAGCAAAATAGAAGAAGAGGGAGACACCACACTGAAAGGGGGGGGAACAATAATGAAAAGGGGGACACAATAATTGAGGGGAGAAACATTGGAAGGGGGGAGGGGCGGGGAGCCCACATCGCCCGCGGACCCCGCCCGGACAAAAGAGGGAGGGGAGGGCTAGGACAAAGAGACCCCCTGGAGCCCATGAGGAAACCCTCCCCACCCAGCGGCAGCGGTACCCCATATGGTGTTTTGGAAAGTTACAGGGTTAAATATAGGGCTTGTAAATTAAATTCGCTGGACTTTCTGCCTGGGTTGTCAGGCAGGTCCCATGAATTATAAGTAATAAAATTACTTAATTATGTAAAAATAGTAGATAAATATACATGTTAAATATATATATATATATATATATATATATATATATATTTATATATATTTATATAATTATATTGAAGAAAGATGCACTCTTCGGTCTTGTTAAGAATATTAACGGTCTTTAATCCATCAAAGGTTTACAGGTTGTTTGATCATATGAGACCATTCCTATAATATTTTCATTGATCTCCTAGCAACTCACATCACTGGCATCACTCTCACATGATCCTGTATGTCACGTGACTTCTGGCTTTCACTTCCTGGGTTTGGACTGAATGGATGAGGGAATCACATCACAATTGGAGAGTACTGTCTATCTTTTTCTATATATATCTTGATTTTATGGTTATAAGTTGATCCTGAGGAAGACCCAAACGGGTCGAAACGTTGATCAAACAACCTGTAAACCTTTGATGGATTGAAGACCGTTAATATTCTTAAAAAGACCGAAGAGTGCATCTTTCTTTAATATAATTATTTATCAGCATAAGATTGCACCAGGGCACTTTACTATTCATTACATCAGGAAGGGTGAGTGCCATTATTTGTGCTATATATATATATATATATATATATATATACACACATATACACACACAAACATACACACATACATATATATAAATTATAATTCTAAGTGTATTTTGATAAATATATACGCTGAACAAAATGCTCAGTGCTCATGCCATTGTACAGAACACTGGTGAGATCTCACTTGGAGTATTGTACGCAGTACTGGAGACCGTATCTTCAGAAGGATATTGATACTTTAGAGAGAGTTCAGAGAAGAGCTACTAAACTGGTTCATGGATTGCAGGATAAAACTTACCAGGAAAGGTTAAAGGATCTTAACATGTATAGCTTGGAGGAAAGACGAGACAGGGGGGATATGATAGAAACATTTAAATACATAAAGGGAATCAACACAGTAAAGGAGGAGACTATATTTAAAAGAAGAAAAACTACCACAACAAGAGGACATAGTCTTAAATTAGAGGGACAAAGGTTTAAAAATAATATCAGGAAGTATTACTTTACTGAGAGGGTAGTGGATGCATGGAATAGCATTCCAGCTGAAGTGGTAGAGGTTAACACAGTAAAGGAGTTTAAGCATGCATGGGATAGGCATAAGGCTATCCTAACTATAAGATAAGGCTAGGGACTAATGAAAGTATTTAGAAAATTGGGCAGACTGGTTCTTATCTGCCGTCACATTCTATGTTTCTATAATTTTGTGCAGTGTATATATCAAGATATGCTTATGATATTACATATATACTTTTTACATTTTTATTTTATGTATATCATTTATTAATATATGTATAATATATTATAAGTCAATTAAATCATCTGATTAATATATTATACATATATAATTTAATTCTAAGTGTATTTTGGTATTAATATATAGATTATTAAATTATATATGTATTATGTATGTATAATATGCTAATCAGATGATTTAGACTGCTTTGCGGTCATGTTATTGCAACGTCCGTCACGCTTACATGGCCTGGAGGGCCGAAATGGAAGCAGGGGGACTGCCTGTTTTCGAGAGGTAGTCCCCCCCGACCGGGATTACCGCGGATTGCTGGTCTAGGTAAGTAAATTGGGGAGCGTATTATGCTGCCCTAACAGTGTTAAGGGGTTAAAAAAAAAAAATATATATATATATTAATACCTCCTTCCCTGTTGTTACCTGGCATGGAGGGTGGTATGCTGATTTCTGATGGCCCAGTATGCTGGAAACCTGCTCTGTACCTCCGTATGTAATATTTGTTTTAGATGTATTGACTGTGTTTGATATGTGTGTATTGACTGTATGAGATATTTGTAATTCAGATATTAATAAATTCATGTAGGTCAATATGTATTTTTGCAGTGTCACATGCATACAGTCCCACAGTCAGATGCACACATAAATACACATGTACATAGCCATAGATAGACAGTTACACAGTCACACACACAATTACAGGCAGTATCACACATGCACACACAGTTACACAAAGAGTCACGGGCATAAAGTCACACACACACACACACATACAGTTACAGGCAGTAAAACACAGTAAAAGGCAGTCACGGGCAGACAGTCACACACTCATACACAGTTATATACTTTTGCACACAGTAGCAAGCAGATAGGTACACACACAGTTACAGACAGACAGTCACACACACGGTTACAGGCAGACAGCCACAGACATAGTTACAGACAGTCACACACACATACACACGCACACACTTACAGGCAGCCAGTCACTGGCAGACAGCCACACACAGTTACAGGCAGACAGTCACAGAGGAGCTACAGGCAGACAGTGGCACACATAGTTAAAGGCAGCCACACAGTTACAGACAGTCACATACAATTACAGGCAGCATTCGTGTCATCAGGAAACCCACAATCTATCGATCAAATACATCTCTTTGAATTATGCCTCCCTGGTCTCCCCAACTGGTGCATAGCTATGCAACCAGGACCCTGACTGTCTTAGGCCTTGAGTCGATTACCAATGTGCCCGAGTGTTCAGTCTGCCCTTGCTGAGCAGTACAGAGGGGATAGGCTGCTGGGGACTCTCATTTAGTATTAAACCATGAAAAATGTTCTAACACTGAACAGAAGAATGCTGCCAATGAACTCCCATATACATTAAAAACTTAAATGGATTGGAGCAGTTACAGTGCCTAAAAAAAATCTACATCCTTAAAACGCATTTATGAATAATCTTCAATAATTGTGTATTTCATGTCTCCCTAAGGAGACTTTTTAGGGATTATTCACAAAACAATGAGCTATGTTGACTTTCAAAACTTGATTAATATATTTCTCACTCTACATATCAGTTCATAAATAATTTCTACTGAAGAGTGTGACTGAAGATCACGAATACAAAATTGTTATAATGAAAGTTCTGTTTGAACATTATCCAGGAAAAGTTAATACTGAAAACAACCAAAAAAAAAAAAAAAGATAAAAACATAAATGCCAGATATAGAGTTTCTAGTATTGGCACCAATTATTCATTCTCTGTCAAGGAAACAATGTGATGTAAATGCCAAAGGTTAGTGTTATGATTTAGTAAAGCTTAAGCATACAAAAACAAAAATGTTTGTAACAGCATTGAAGTGAAAATAACAGACAACTTTCAAATAGCACTGTAAAGACATTATAATGTGTGGACTTTACATTCTACTATTTATAGCTGTAAGATTGCATACATTTTACAAATAAGGCCAATCACAGTAGGAAATAGGAAACGCATGACTAAAACGTTTGAAATTTTGTTTTCTAAATATTGAGCCACAGGGCTCAAACTTTCCACTCGCCCAATAGCAAGTGTTGAGTGAAAATTCTGCCTCAATGAGTTGAAATTAACCTCTGGTGAGTGTGCCATGGGCCCTTCAGGTTTTGGGCAAGTAACTTTTAGGCTTGGACAGTAGTGTAGGACTTGATATGTTGACCCCATCAGGATATCAAATCTGTATTTGCTCCAACTTTGACAAAGTCCACTACATAAATGAGACCAATCTTGCAGTCCTTTTGGCAACAGTTTTAATAATTTGGCCAGACATCAGATATAACCACACTTGCTTGACATTTTGGCCAAAATGTAAAACTATGTGTAGAAGGAACTTGGTTTAATGGGCTTCCACTCACTATTATTATATAGAGGTATGTAGGTATTTATAGGACAGGTTTTGGCTAGGGATCCTGCTAACCCCCCAGGGAAGGAAGGGGGGAATCGAGAAAAATAAAATTACCTAACATTTTGAGTGGGGAAGTCCACACCTTTGTATATTTTAGTAATAGCCCCCACCCACTGCCTATGTGTGAGGGATGTTTATTTAATAGCCCTAGTACTCTGCACAGCAGCTAGAGACACTGATGCTGTGCATGGGCTTAACTCTTCAGAAAAGCTCACTACTACTAAGTAGTGTGTTGTTCCTTGCCAATGTGCAGCATGTCAGAAATTGCAGGAAGGCATCTGTGATTCTCAGAACACAATGCCTCTGTTTTTCAGCCACTATACTCCAGGGACTGCTCACTTTGCAACTCCTATTTCATTTGCAATGTAGACAGAGGTCTTCAAGTGAGGCTTATTGTGTGTCGTTTATTTGTGTGCATGCAGCTCTGTATTTGCCGCGAGGCAAACAAGGCACTTGCCTTGGGCGGCACATTCCAGGGGGCAGCAAAAAAACGACACCCCCAAATGCCCAGGCAAATGCCCTGTTAGCCTCGGGGCAGGTGGCTAGCTGAGCTCCAGGTGCGCCGCAGAGTGATGCCGGGAGCCAAAATATGACGTCGAATTCAGGCTCCCGGACCACGCTGCTGCAAGTGAGCTCACAAATCAGCGCTCACTTGACGCCCGCCTTCCTGCCCAAGCAGCTCGGTCAGTAGCCCCACTGGACCCCAGGTTAAAAATCCGCCCAGCTCTCCCAAAGGTAGGGAGGCTGGGTGGATTTAAATTAAGATAAAAAAATAATCTGTGAGTGTTCGAAGGAAATGTGTGAGTGTGTCTGGCTGTCTGTCAGTGAGTCTGTGTGTGTATATATCGGTCAGTGAATGTGTGTATGTCTGTCAGTGTGTGTGTCTGTGAGGGAGTGTTTATCTGTCAGTGTGTGTCTGTGAGGGAGCTGGTGTGTCTGAGTGAGGGTCTGTCTGTCTGTGAATGTGTGTGTGTGTCCGAGAGATTGTGTGTGTCTGTGTGTGCGTGTCTGTCTCTGCATCATTGTGTGTGTATGTCAGTGAGGGATTGTGTGTGTGTCAGATTGTGTCAAATCAGTGAGTGTGTGTGTATGTAAGTGTATCTAAATGTGTGTGTGACTGTCAGTCATAGTGTGTGTTAGTCTTTAACAGGAAGGGGTGTGGCCTTGCCAGGAAGGGGTGGGTAAATTTAAATTAGGGGGTGCCCCAAATGTAAACTTGGGGGTGCCCTAGTTCAATCATGCCTAGGGCAGCCCAGATCCAAAATCTTATCTTACATTATCTTTCCTCAATGTAAGCTTCGGCATTATGTATTAGTCATGTCCTGGTCTACACAAAATTGGTAAGAGTTATACACACAGGCAGCAACTGCTATTTACAACTGCCATCATAAATTCAAGCATATTCCCAATAGCAAAATGCAGGCAGAGGAACTAGGAAGACAGAATTTACCTGTTTCCGTGTCCCCTATCCCTCTCTCACAATATCATTATTGGACAAGAACTGAATATAAATGACCCCAGCCAGTACAGTGTGAGTGAATTATTAGACACTCTTGCGCTGTGCTAAAGACCCTAGGACCACTTAGTGAGGTCTTCAGCAACACTCTCTGCATTGTTGGTCCTGAGTGAGGCCTGCTGGGAAGCGGTCAGTCATCGTGGCATGTGTTCACACCGGGATAGCACACTCCTTTCTTGGCAGAAAGATAAAACTGCCTATTGTGCGCATTACCAGTGACACAAGTTGCGCCACTGGTACACGCCTCTAGGCCCACCCATTCCATGTCCCACTTTCGTACGTCCCAAGTTGGCAAGTATATGACATTACTAGAGACATAACTCTCCTACTTCGGCAACAGTAGATACCAAAGACAGCAAAGAGCCAAGCTTAAAACTGTAGCCTATTGCAGCGTGGTCCAGTTGGGAAGGTATAAACTCTCCCATAATCAGATTGCATTGCAAATCTACCATGGACTGTGGCTCTTGTATATCTGGATGTGGGTCTGTCAGAGACTATTTACATATATTGCAATCTCCATCTCAAAGGAAATAAACTATAAATACAAATGTCTATGTGCGTGAGAGTATGTATGTATAGGCATTTGGCTGAAAAAGTGTCTGGTGTGACGGGACAGCCAGTGGCTTTGCAAGGGGTATGCATATTCTTATATATGGCTGTAAGCACAATGTAATTCAATGTATGTACCTACGTTAATTGTTACACATAAACATAACAAACAGAATTATCAGATTCTAACCAGTCCCATCATCACCTGTGTGCCAGCACTAGCAGTGGTGCCAAGGTGAAACTAGAAGCTCCTCATTCCTTATTCATGTGTACAAGAATACAGAACACATGGACACTGTTATGCAAAAGAGCCAGACAAATCATCCAGCTCTTGCAGTAATTAAATGCATTGTTATTTTCTTTTGTTTACTTCCAGTTAGAACTAGAAAAACAACCTTGAAATATCCAGCCTTCCTTAAAGAGACAGAAAGAGCAAAGCTGTGCAAGTCACCTCTCTTGCACAAACCGGTTTTCTCTGTTTGTTATTTTTGCACACTTCCCTCTCCCTTGAGACAGCGAAGGCTGCTGAGGACAAGCCAGGCCTGACGTGTTCCACGTGTTGTCAACATCTATTAAATAGCTCAAGTGGGAGGAGGGGAAGCTCGCTCTGCACTGCACGTCCACAGCTCGCCTCGCAGATAGCTCGCTCTCGTGCACAGCCATGTGTGTGTAATGTTGCCCGTGACGTCACCAGGTCTGTTATGGGCATGAAGCAGCGGCATTGAGGGTTCCTCAGCCCCTCAGCAAAGTGCCTAGCACAGGGTTAATGCACGCAGCGAATAGCTGAGCAGTCAGGCAGATGTGGGATGAGGGGGAGGAAACAGCAGGTCAATAATGCTCTTTGAGCTGCACGTAAACTGTGTGCACATGGGAGGGGGAGGGTTTCAAGAGAGAAAGCAAACATTTCTTTTATACCTATTTCCATGCAGTGCTGACCAACTCAGAAAGCACTCTGCAAAGGCCCTGCATTGTTTGCCGGCAAGTGGGAAAGGCATCTGAGTGATCTTGTAACAGGAAACAACCACTATAGGTCACTGATACCTCTCTAGGCTAGGAGATTGCCTGTGAATTGTCAGTGGGCATAGATAAAGTTAACTACTGCTCTAACCATCAGCATTACTTATAATGTATGATATATATTATATATATTTTTTATTATTATTATTATAATTTTTTTTTGCACGAAAGCAGAACATGTATTTACAAATGAGAATAGTAATCAAACTTTATAGTGTCTATATAATTTATAAATAGGTCTGTAAAACAATAGAAAAATAACTACATGGGATTTAAATTATATTGGTCAAAGTGAACAGCTTCAACCTTGAGGGCAATTAGATTGGCTAAATTAGAAAATGATAAATGCAGAACAAAGAATTGCATGACAAGCCCTAATAGTTTTAGTAAGTGCATACATTAACCCCTTAAGGACACATGACATGTGTGACATGTCATGATTCCCTTTTATTCCAGAAGTTTGGTCCTTAAGGGGTTAAAGGAACACTATAGTGTAAGGAAAACAAACACGGTCCTAACACTATAGTGCTGGACTACCTATTTAGGTGTCCACCGCCATTCAGTAAGGAGTTTAAAGGTAGATTTACTTACCTTTTCTCCCACTCCGTGCTGGGCTCACCATGACTGGCCATGGCTGAAATCAATCATGTTGATTTGAGCCAATCCAATACGAACCCATATAAAAGTATTGAAAGCCTGTTTCGCAGGGCAAAAAGCTGTGCTGCGCCAATCAGCATGTCTTCATAGAGATGCATTGAAGCAATGTAGTCTGTCTGGCATGTGAAGAACCCTTTGAGTTTAACCTGTTGGCCCGTCCTTGAATGGGTTCAGAATTCACCCTTGATTTCCCCACTCCAGTGATTGCAGCTTAGGCAAGGGTAGGTACTGTGTACAGGTTTAGAGAGAAACATCTGTTTCTTAATAGGTGTGGAGTCTGCCCTGACTACCATGTCTCTTATGGATCAACTCTGTTTGTCGTCAAATAATGGGGGATTTTTAAAGAGGAGACCTATATGTTTGTCAGATTGTAATATAAACCAGTTTGCACATAAATATAATTTTCTGTATTTGGGGTGTGAGTTATGAGTAGGATCCATCCTGTTTACTGACTTGTACATCCAAGAAGTTCACCGAATCAGTACCGATGATGCTGGTAAACTGGATGTCCTTGTGAAACTGATTTAAAGGGATAAGAAAAACGTCAAGTTCTGCTTGGGTTCCATGCCACAACATAAAGCAATCATCTATGTACCTTAGCCACTTAGTGAAATGCAACCTAAATTGCTCATGTGGGTACACAAAACGCTCCTCAAAATCTGTCATAAAAAGGTTTGCGTCTGAGGGCGCCATATTCGCCCCCATCACATTTCCTCACACTTGTTCATCGAAGATTGTCAGATATCTAAATAAATTCTTTCTCAACACAATCTCTAATAACGTGGTTACAAATATGCACAATCTTTCGTCTGTAAGCACACTCGACAATTTGTCCTGTACTACCCTCAAGCCTTCATTGTGGGATATAGACGTGTAGAGGCTGGAAACATCTAGTGTCATCAGTAAATCAGTCGACTCCACTTGTAATTGTCTGATTTTTAAAAGAAAATCTTTGGTATCTTGAATGTATGCTTTACCAAAGGCTGTAGGAACTGATCTACAAATATTGCCAGGGGCTGCAAGATAGAGTCTGTTCTGGCCACGATAGGGCGGCCAGGTGGGTGAAGAGCATCCTTGCGAACCTTAGGGAAGGTGTATGAAAACTGGTATTCAAGGGAACTTATTGATGAGAAATGAAAATTGGAAATTATCGATTATCTCATCTTTAAGGGCCTGCTCCACAACAGTGTGAATAATTTAGGCACATGAGCAGTGGGGTCTCTGAACCTGTACACGATACCTACTCCTGCCTAAGCTGCAATCACTGTACTGGGGTAATCATGGGTGAATTGTGAACCCATCCAAGGTCGAGCCAACAGGTTAAACTCAAAGGGTTCTTTAAATGCCAGACAGACTATGTACAAGTGTCCATGCGGACTGGGTTATGTAGGAAAGAACAAACGTGCAATTTAAAGACCAGGTGTTTTAAAATAAGACGACGATGATTCATAGCATGACCTCTGACGCACCAGTAGCACAACATTTTAGGTAAAAGAGACATAATGCCTCGCAGCTACGGTACCAAATACT
>CAKOES020000552.1:0-23959 GCA_933207985.1 Pelobates cultripes
GTCGTCCCTCACTCCTCCTCCCCCCTCCCCCCCCCACTCACACACCTTTCTTTAAATAAAAGTTAAATAAAGATTAAATATAAAAAGGAAGTCTACGCCAGAGTTGTTGAAAAAAATTTAAAATATTAGGAAAAAAATCTGAAAAAGAACCCTACACATATACGTAAAGAAGACAAAAACACTCTATATGATTTCAAAACAGAGAAATTAATTAATATACATAATCATAAATGGGGGGTTAGAATGTGAAATATCTTGAGATGCGCACACACAAATTTACCTTGATTCTCGAGAAGCACATGAAACATGCTAGTATGACCGAGAATACACATAAGTACACATAGTGAAAGATTATGATGCCAAAAGAGAAATTATAGAGGAAACGGTCACACAGCATAGCATGTTGAAGGAAGTATACAGGCAAAATCCATACACTACCTACAGTATACAAAGAGAAAATATGTCAATGATAAGCATCTGTATGATCAGAATAACAATGTTTCCAGGCACAGTTTTGTTTGAGTGGTCATTCAATAATGATTTTATTAAAGACACAGAGGCTCCTATTATGCATATCTCTTTCTTTATTACTCTCAGCAGCAAAGAAACAGAGATGAATAAATAACTGAAATGAACAAAAAAATACAGTGCTCAAGCAACCAATCACATAACACAGGAAGTGACTATAAAATGCTTGATGCACCCACAATCCCCCTCTTTCTTTGCTGCTCTCAGACCAGTTAAGTACATACTTTTCATGCTCTGTGATTAATTGTGTAATTTGATGTTCTTTGTTGCTTGTTTTTTCCTTGTTTGTCCCCTTTTTTCTCTAGCCCTAATGGCTTATTATGGGCCTGTTAGTTTTTACTCCTTTTGTGATTTTATTGTATTTTATTTTATTTTATTCCTTGTGGTGTGCTCCCATGGGTCTGTTTCCATGGTGCGCGGCGGTACCGCCGCCCGCCCTATCCCTCCCCACCTGCCGGTCACGGTGATCGTGGGGAGTGTCTTCACCCGACCCTGATCGGGTACACGCTGGTGAGCCTCCGCTTAGCACGGCGGCTCCCGAGCGTGTGAGGGTCGGGCCACGCTGCTCCTGCGCACACACGCCCCATCCCCCAGTCTCTTGGCTGTCTCACCTTCCCGGCCTCGTGCGGCCGCCATTTTCCCTCCTCCTGACCTCGTTCTCGGGCGGATCGCTGTACGGATACCCTGCTCTGCTTTCCTCTCCCTGGGCACACCATTGCATAGGTACTTATGTGAATTTTCTGATTTGTGCATGTTTATTTATGTGATGTGATATAGTTTCTTTTTCTTTTTATTTAATTTCCATGGTGTCTGTTCCTTCTCTATTACACTGTTCCTTTTGGGTTACTAAAACCTGAAAAAAAATTTCCTTTACTGTTGTATACTTATTTTTCTACATTTGTTTTTTCTGACAGGTTGATTATTATTTTTACTGCCCTTTAATTTTATACATCACATGCAACCATGCAGGATAAATGTGATGGGCCTGAGGGCCACATTGACGAGTTTCCTCTGGGTGCTCCTGAGGAACATACTGTGTCTGAGGAGTTCCAAGCCCTGTTGGGCTCCACTATGGCGTCTTCTCTACAGAGAGCGCTTGCCTCCGCTATGGGAGCCATGTCCTCCTCTTTTTCCCAAACTCTGGCTCAGCCCTTTTTACTACCCCAGGTGGCTACCCCTACCCTACAGGGAGCGGGTCCTGCCCCTAACCCCGCCTCACCTAAAGCCCGTAAGGCCGTGGTGAAGAGCAAACACCTCTCCTCCCACTCCATGATGCAGGTTATACCTGCCTTGACGGACTCGCCTGAGGCAGTCACAAATGGCACGCTACCACTGCGCAAAAGAGCCCCTGGTCGGGCAAAAACGGCCAGATTATGGAAACAGGCTAGATCCCTTGAAGAGAGGTTGGAGAACGACCGGAGTGAGGAGGATGAGTCTGAGGAGATGGATTATGCCTCTTATGATGAGGCCGGCTCGGAGGAGGGAGCCCCCCCTGCTGGAGCACCCCGTACTGGGGGCGCTGCTCCTGCCCAGGGTGTTGCTGCTCAGGGAGCAGGCGGTGGCGCGGTGCTTCTGGATCCACAGGGTAACCCCCTGTTTGATCCGGATGACCTGCGTCATCCCCGCTCGGCTAAGTGGGAACCACCCAAGCATATTGCCCGTTATATTGCGCACAGGATGCGCACGCCACTTTCTAAGGAAGGTCGCAGTAAACTGTGGGCAGAATGCCCTAGACCCTCAGTGCCAGGATCGGCATGAAAGACACCCGAGGTCGATCCACAGATCGCACAGTTTTCAATAAATCGGGATGGAAACCGAAAAAATGCATAGACTTTTCCCTGAGAAGTTGCCAGGACAAAATCATGGACATGCTCGGTCCATTGTCAAAGGCCTATGAGCTGTTAGAGTCCGCCAAATTGGGCGAGTCAGAACTTGACCTGGATGTAGCGATTGGCTGGGTACAACATTTGTCTGCTCGGCAATGCCAATATGGCCGTGTCTGCCGAGCGCAGGAAAGCTATCCTGCTCAAAATTTACCCGAAATTGGCTACCATGGCCATATCAGAACCAGGTCCCTCGGCTAAGGGAATGCTGTTTGGCGACAATTTCATCAAGGACTTGGGATCTTATGTGAAGACATTCACTGCTATTGATAAGGCCCAAGCCAATATGAAGAGAGTGTTTTCCCCTAGGGTTTTTAGAGGGGCCGGGCGCAACAGGAGTTGTCCACCAGGCCGAGGTTTCAGGGGCTCGTTTCGGGCTCAAAAAGGCTCCTTCTTCCCTTCTAGAACCTTCCAGGAGCCCAGACCGGCTCCATTCTTCCCATCCAGAGGGAGACCCTGGAACCCCCGCTATCCGAGAGGGACCACGTCGGGCAGACGCCCTTATGGTGAGTACCCCTGTTTTCCCTTATGTTCAAGAGCGGGTGGCGGGCAGACTGTGTTCATGGGATCTGAGCGCTATTCGCCTAGAATATGCACTCAGATCCAAGCTATCTGGGGATATGTGGGACTAAAAGTTCATGTTATGTAACATGAAAGTTATAGATTTTTATGCTGTTTTGCTAAAATAAGAAAAGCCATGTTTCTTTCTACCTGGAGATAATTAAGGCTCTTTTTACTCACTTAAGTTAATTATCTCCAGGATGGAAAAGAGGGATTGATTTATGGAAAGGGGAGTGCTTGTGTTATAGCCACTGCGATTGGCTACTGTAATGCTTTTGTCCCAGTCTTCCATCTGGTCCCCTAGGGGAGTGTCCACCAGGTGGGAGACCTGCATAAATACCGAGCGGGTAGCCCACAGTAAATCAGATCGTTTTACCCCTTCATGAAGTCTCGACTCATGTTTGGGGGATTGGGAGTTATAATCACTTCGTTTCAGCTGGATTTCGGGAGAAGCTGCAAGGATCATCGCTGCACGAATAGAAGGATCCTTTACAGTCGTGGAATTCCTTACCGTGCTGTTTGAATCTGGGAAGGCTTATCGCACAATTAACTTATGTCGATCTGCTATCTCAGCTGGACATCAAGGTTTGAATGGTTCGCCTGTGGGACATCACCCCTTCATATGCCGACTACTCAAAGGGATTTGTCTCACTAGACCACCCTGTGCGAGATTCACTGCCTTTTGGGACGTGTATGTGGTCCTACGATTTTTATCATCTTGGTACCCGAATCAAGATCTGACACTAAAACAGTTGTCAGCTAAGGTGGTCATGCTGTTATGTTTGATCTCTTGTAAATGGGTTTCGGATGTTCGAGCAATGGACTGGAATGCCATTACGTTTACCCCGGAAGGCATCTCCTTTAACATATCCAGAAGGACGAAGTCAGCTTCCAAGGTGTTCGTATACCCCAGATTTCAGGATAATCCTAAACTATGTCCAGTAGAGTGCCTGAAAGCCTATCTGGAGTCTACTCGAACGTTGCGCTCTCCAGATTTATGCCCATTGTTCATTTCGTTTCGCACACCACACCTGCCGGTATCTACCCCTACGTTGGCGAGGTGGGTGCGGGAGTTGTTGACGTTGGCCGGGATCGACACGTCCAGGTTCACCCCTCATTTGGTCCGTGGAGCTATGGCGTCCAAGGCCTCGGCAATGGGCTGTCGCTTGGAAGATATCCTACGTGTGGCAGATTGGTCACAGGAATCGACTTTTCGTGACTTCTACTTCAGGCCGATCAAACATTTTGCATCTCAAGTGGTTTCTAAGCTTTAAACTAGCATAATAGGAGCCTCCGTGTCTTTAATAAAATTCCCAGATTTAACTATTAACATGACATAAAGTCATGATTTTATTAAAGACACGGAGGCGAGTTTTATTCCCACCCGGTTGTGGTTGGGAAGTTAGCTGGTATGGTGGATGGATCTGGTAAGTTCTCTATTTTGAGTTTGGTTCCACTGTTTCATTTTCTGACATTTTATGTGTTGGTGAATTACGTTTATGCTACCGCTTGATATATTAGATGTTTAAGGGTAAGGAGTGGGCTTGACTTAGTGGATTAATTGACTGTCTATACACACATACAGTTTAGAGCCCAGATATTACCATATTTTTCTTTTCTATGTCTCCTTTTTAGCCTGAATTGTCGTGTTTTTCCATGTTGGAGATGCTGTTGGCTACGTTAGCTGAAGTTGCATTGTTTTACGTGCTGGTCTTCGTTATCCGCAAGAAAGAGGGGGATTGTGGGTGCATCAAGCATGTTATAGTCACTTCCTGTGTTATGTGATTGGTTGCTTGAGCACTGTATTTTTTTGTTCATTTCATTTTTTTATTCATCTCTGTTTCTTTGATGCTGAGAGTAATAAAGAAAGAGATATGCATAATACTCGCCTCCGTGTCTTTAGTAAAATCATGACTTTACGTCATCTTAATAGTAAAATCTGGGAATTAATTTTAGGAGAATGTTACACAATCAGCACTTTTATCGCCTTACAACACAGGGAACACAGGGGAAGTGATGTGTACAGACAAAAAAAAACCTTTGACAACTCTGCTACTGTTGGAGGTGAGTGATGACTTTCTAATCTGCTCAACTGGTAGAATCTGTTTTAGGTATTTATCCAAAACTACATGAGAGTAAGTGAGTTTAAATTTAACAAATGAATGCATCCTACATCATTAATGGATCAGCCGATTAAGATTGGCAAGAAATCAGATGATGTTTATGAAAAGGAGATTTTCATGTATTTGTGTAAAAATATTGTCTATTTTTTTGCACTTTCCTATACTTGGTGTCTGGTCTGTGATTTGCACATGTAACAATTTGTCACTGCAATCTTTGGATTGGGACTATACTACTTGAAAGCCAACTCAAGTATCTGTTTTTTCTCCTATGTCTTGGATATAAGGTTTTGTTAGAGTACCTTTAAGGAACTCTACCGCTAAAACATTAAAGTCTCCCTTCAAAGCTTGCCATTTTAAGTGGGCGCTAACCTATTAAAGTACCACATACTTGTTTTCCTGGCACTATAGTGCCCTGAGGGTGCCCCACCCTGGATGGAGAGGAAGGGGTTAAACTTACCTCTTTCTCCAGCGCCGGGCGGGGAGCTCTCCTCCTCCTCTCCTCCCTCTTCTTCCGTCACCGGCTGAATGCGCATGCGCAGCAAGAGCCACGCGCACATTCAGCCAGTCCATAGGAAAGCATTCTCAATGCTTTCCTATGGACGCTGGCGTCTTCTCACTGTGAAAATCACAGTGAGAAGCGTGGAAGCCCTTTAGCAGCTGTCAATGAGACAGCCACTAGAGGCTGGATTAACCCTAATATAAACATAGCAGTTTCTCTAAGCTGAAGTGGTCTGGGTGCCTATAGTGGTCCTTTAAATAAAAAATTTAACAGAAAATAAAAGAATACAGAGAATGGACAAAAATATTATAGTTGGTTTGCACTGGTTAGTCTCCACTAAGGTCTCATAAGACACAAGTAAGCTAAAACCTGTATGAGACCTGGGCACGGACCCACCCAAGGACAATTTATTTGAGCTGTTGTCTGTTCTCTTGTTTTGGATAATTTTTTGCTAATTTCCACAATACTAGAGTCTCTCTATGTCAAAATGGTTGTCAGACATGGACCTCTTACTCACTGTGACTAAGGAGTTTCAGCCATGTAGTGTTATTCAGAGTAAAAGATACATTAAAGTTAAATGCATAGTTCTAAAGAGTGTAAAAAAGGACCAGAGAAACAATGTCAAGGCCCAATGAAGATCAACACAATCATCTGCAGTTAATGTATTATAAAAGGTTTCATTTTTGGGGTGTGTGCCTTTCTCTAAAACTGCAGTATGTAACTTCTGTCAAATGCGGACAAAACAGTAATAATCACTTTTTTTTTTTTCAAGAACATGGCAGCTGAAGTACTTGTTGCTATTGCAGATGCCGTAGACATTAAAGGGGGTTTGTCCCTTTCAGGGGTCTTTGCATATTTTCCAAAGACCCCAGAAGGTAACATCACTGGTTAGGGTATAGTGGCTGTGGGTGCAGTGGATGGTTTACTAAACTGAAACTTTTATCAGACCAACTGCTGCTCAACCTAACTTGCCTGCTGCTGCAGACTCCTACAGAGCACACAGAGCAGTCACTGCAGCAGAAGGTAAGTTACGTTGAGGAGCAATTGGTCAAATAACAGTAGAATCTGACCCAACATGACTGCTTGGCCAGATAAAAAAGTGACGTTTTCTTCAAAAAGAGTCAATATGATTTCAGCTAATTGATCTAAAATTAAAAATTCAATAGGTTAATTCATGACAATTCCTGGTTTAGTGAATAACTCTAAGACATGGGGCAGCAAGAGACCCTCATTCAGTGTTAAACCATTGAAAATAGTTTAACACTAAATAAGAGGTCCATCCACTATAATCACTTCCATAAGATGACATAGTTACAGTGTTTAGAATTTCCCTTTAATGAAAATCTCATGAAAATTGTGAAATAGATTAGACTCTAAAAAATGACATAGTTAGAAAGACGCTGAGGGATAAGAGTGTAATTACTCTTCTCATAAATGTAACTTTTTTTAATTCAATGTGATTTATATGATTTCAGCTAAAATTGTAGATTATGATAGCTTTAGTGGACCTATAATCTTAATTTTATTAATGACAAGAGGAAAATATTTGCTTAAGTCTCTCTTTACTAGAACACCACAGCAGCAAAAAAACACAGAGAGTAACAACCAATCAAAAAACAGTAAGGAGACCATATAACTCCCTTCTCAACATTCCATTTCCTCTTTCAAGCTGCGATAACAAACACAGTCAGAGAACACATAACATAACATTAACAGTCCGTGTCTGACAGAGATAACGACTCTCATAGACTCTTCAGCCGAATTGAAAACTTGAACGTGAACTCATCCTGGAAACTTTACACTGGAACAAGATAAACAGAATCGAAAAATGTGATTAGCCAATGAAACGTACATATAAAAGCATGCAGCCACCCAGTGAGAATTATATTGAACACCACCAAGTCCACAGGTCCCTGCCCTAGGCAATAATGGAAACATACCGGCATAAATAACCATAAGAAATAACAGATCAGAACCAAATCTCTTTATTAATACACAGCATACAAAATAATAAATACAACAAGGGTCGGGAAACAAAGGGTGGGAAATATTCGCCTCCTGTTATTAATAAAATTAAGATTGTAGGTACACTAAAACTAGCATAATCTACAATTTATAACATGACAGGAGGCTTCATATTTGCTGTTTCAACGCTCAGCCAGTAAGGCAAAAGATGCATGTTCCGCATGGTCTGAAATAAAACTGTCGAAAAGTATCTTCTCGAGACCAGTCTGCTGAACGTAGAATATACGAAAGGGAGGCACCCGCTACTAGGGCCCTTGACGCCGCTGCGCCCCTTACCGAATGAGCACCAAATGATGAGTCCACGCCGGCCAACGATAATAGCCATCTGATCCAACAGGCTAAGGTAGTGGTGGAAACCGGTTTATGAGGACGTACATAAGATATCAACAGTTGCCCCGATTGGGAATCTCGAAGCGGGGTAGTAACTGACACATAGCGAGACAGAGTAGAGACCACACAGAGCTTAGGAGCCTCTCAAAAATATGGATAGAAAATGGCAGTGGAGTCGGACTTGATACGTCTTGACACCGAAAAGGTCACTGCATTAGACATCGGACATCGGACACACAAGGCACAAAAGAAGTGTAAACTTGGCTGACAACTGTAGTAGGGAAAGCTCTCGATTCTCTGGCCATTCCTGAATGAAATCCAAAACCCAGTGTACGTCCCAGAGGGATGTATATTTAGGTGCCGGCGGACCTGACAGTCTGATGCCTCTCAAGAGTCTACAAACCGAGGGGCCTTGTCCGATGGGCATCCCTTGAAGGGGAACATGAGCCGCTGAGATGGCCAATCTGGCAATGTTAACTGAACAATATGACCTCCCTTGATCGAAGAGGTGAGAGAGAAAATTCAGTACGTTGGATACAGGTGCTGTAAAGGGATCGATACTCCGTTCCATGCACCAATGACACCATATGTTCCAGGCGGACAGATAACATCTCCTCGTTCCTGGGGCCCAGGGGTCCCAGAGGAGGTTTCTAGCTGATCCCGATAGTTCATTGACATTCCAGGTACCCTGGAAAGAGTCCAAGCCACCAATTGGAGGTGGCCTTCCAATACGAGGGGATGATGGTTGCCTCGTGAATCCGAAAGGAGCATCCGTGGGGACGGAAGGAGAAGCGGGACCCGCATGACAGCTCCAGTAATTCTGGGAACCAAGCCTGGCCTTGCCAAAGAGGTGTCAGCAACACCAACGATACCTGCTGATGCCGTAATTGGAGTAGGACCCCGGAGATCATAGTGAAAGGTGGAAACGCATAGGCTCCCTGTGACGTCCAGTCCTGAAGGAAAGCCTCCACTGCTATGCACTTCGGATCCGGGAGCCAGCTGAAGTAATTTGAAACCTGGAAGTTTGTCCTGGAGGCGAACAGTTCCACTGTGAACGGTCCCCTCCGTTGCGCCACCTCGAGGAAGATTGGTCGATATAGTCGCCAATCGCTGGCATCCCTCCAGTGTCTAGAGAACCAGTCCGCCGTCAGGTTCGACACACCTGGGAGATACTCTGCCTGGAGAGTGATATTGCGCTGAAGGCAGAAGTTGTAAATCTCCTTCGTCACTTCCATCAGTGTCCTTGAGCGGGCCCCTCCCAGGCGGTTGATACTGTACCACTGATATGTTGTCCATTCTCATCAGGATGCAGCAATCCGACAGGTGACCTGCAAGGCTCCGTATTGCGAATGAGCCCGCAATCATTTCTAGGCAGTTGATGTCATAACCTGCTTCCGTGTTTGACCTCGAGCCTCCTATGGAGGCGGTTGTGCAGGTCGCTCCCCAGCACCATAGGCTTGCTTCCGATTCCAGGACAAAGTCCGGAGTCGGACCGAAAATCACCATGCTCTTCCAGGCTGGCATGTGTAACAGCCACCAGCGAAGTTCGGTCTTGACTTCCTGCGTGATGGGAATCAGCTGGTTGTATGAGGATTTCCTGCGTAGGAAGCGTGCTTTCAAGCGCTGCATGGCCCTGTAGTGAAGGGATCCCGGGTAGATGGCTTGGATCTATGCGGACAAGAGACCCACCACTCGTGTCAGGACCCTGAGTGGAATCACCTCTTGGTGCAGGATCCGTCGGATCTCTTTCTGAATGGCCATGACCTTGGCCTGAGGGAGGCGTAGGATGCACTGGGTCACATCTATCTCGAATCCCAAGAATTAAACCACCTGCGTTGGCGTGAGGGCCGACTTCTCTTGGTTGACCACAAACCCCAGGGATTCAAACAAGGAGACCATGTAAAGCGTCTGAGATTTTAGCCTGGAGGCGTCCTCACAGAATAGAAGCAAGTCGTCCAGATATATCAGGCATCGAATGCCCCTGGAGCACAGGCATGCCGTTACCGGTTTTAACAGTTTGGTGAAACACCATGGTGCTGAGCTGAGGCCGAAGGGTAGACAGGTGAATTGGCATGACCTCCCTTTCCAAATGAAGCAATGAAAACGTCGGCATCCAGATTCCACCGGAACGGATAGATATGCGTCCTTCAGGTCTAGGCGAGAGAATCAATCCCCCGGGCACAGTAAGTTTCTTAGAAGATGGATGCCCTCCATCTTGAAGTGTTGATAGGAGATGAATGTTGAGGTTCCTCGGGTTTATAACCAGACGGAAATCCCCTGTTTTCTTCCTGACTAGGAAAATGGTGCTGAAGAAACCTCCTTCATCCGGGGCCCACTGAACTTCCCCTTTGTCGAAAAGGGCCTGTATTTCAGCGTCCACCAGGACTTGTAGTTCTCGTGACGATACCGTAGTCGGGGGGGGTACCTCCTGGACTGGAAGCGAATGGAAAGCTATAACGTAACCTTGGACTGTTTGGAGTATCCATGCCTCCGAAGAAATGTCCCGCCACCTGTCGAGACAAAAACGTAACCTGTCGGCATGCAAAGGGTTGGGAAAAACGTGGTGTAACTTGTCTCACCTGTAGGCATTCTGCCTCTTCACCGTGTCCGGCTTCCTCTGCCACGGCCCGACCTCTGGGAGGTGAAGTACCCAGAGTGGTAGCTGGGAAAGAAGGACGGTGTCCGGGATCCTCGGGGCTCGATAGCCAGAGCGGCTGGAGGCCTGCCAAAAACACGAGGGTGTGAGAGTGGAACACCCTCCTCATCGATGATTGGGCCTTGTTCGGAATAGCATAGAGGTTGACGTGTTTATGGCGCTCCTTGATAAAGGGTTCTCCGAATAGTAGCCCTTTGGCCAACGGTCCCAGCTCTTTGGAACCCAACTCTGTCACCCCTGCTAGTATGAGAGCAGAGTTAATACGGACACAATTATAGTGTGTATTGTGTAGTCGGGGAGGTCCCCCGTATCAGAATTCCCCGTAAATATACCTAGGCCTGCGGCTGGAGGGGATATAGGCACGGGCAAGCGCCGGTTATCAACAGGGCACTGTCAGGGCAGGCCAGTCAGGGGGCACAGGCAGAGCAGGCTGGTATAGTGGGCACAGACAGAGCAGGCCAGTCATAGGGCACAGACAAAGCAGGCCAGTCAATGGGGCACAGACAAAGCAGGCCAGTCAATAGGGCACAGACAAAGCAGGCCAGTCAATGGGGCACAGATAAAGCAGGCCAGTCAATAGGGCACAGACAAAGCAGGCCAGGCAATGGGGCACAGACAAAGCAGGCCAAGTAATTTATAGGTGCAGTATAGACACGCATAAGGGTCCCTGTAGTGTTAAGACCCAGCTGTATGCCTCTGACACAGAAATATGCAGTCTGCAGAGTTGATGCCCTCAGGGGAGCAAGTGTATATTGCTAGGCCCCACAGGGGCAGAGGGTCCACTAATATTTAATGTATGCATATAAATTTCCTGCATAAAACATGTAAATGAGGGAAAAGGGGGCACCCTCTACTGTCCACCAATGAGTAATTCAATATAATGACCTTTGGTTAGTCAAACAGAAGGCCGGCGAAAATCCGGCCTGGTGTGGGGGAAGGGGACAGCTCCCAGACCACCAGTACATAAAGGCCTCAGGCCGCGGTTTAACTCAATGCCAGGCTCCCTGGTGGGGAGGGAAAGCCTCCAACGGCAGCAATGCAATCGGTGGGGGAGGGGGCGAGCAATAGTCCTCCACCTGGCGAACCCACGCGGTCCGCGGATCGAGCCGGTTGTGGCCAGTGGCCACATGTAGAAGCTCCGGGCGGCAGGCGCGACCGCAAGCGCAGCACCCCGCGATCGGAGCTAAAGACACACACATAGGACCGCTGGAGACGTACTCCGCTGTCCCGGAGCTCGGGGGGATCGGAGGAGGCAGAACAGGCCGACCTCCTGAAACCCCCGCGCGGCAAACGCACCCGCCCAGCAGTAGAAAAGCGGGACAGCAATATGAAATAAAAGAAGAAGAATAATCAGCAGAAAAATAAACGGAAAAACAATTATAAGGATAAATAAGGATAATACTAAAAAAGGGGACAGATAAGGGGGAGAGTCTCAGCAAAGACAAGAACCAGGGACACAAAAACCTTCCCCACAACCCAGAACAATGGAAGCATAAACTAGGCAAAAAATCAACAGTCCCCAAATAGTAAAATATACAAACACAAAGATATAAATAAATTACACAGCCACCAACTAATAATAGTAGGAGGCAGTGGTACTCTGACCTGTACTGATGGCGAGCAGCAAAGAAAGAGGAAATGGAATGTTGAGAAGGGAGTTATATGGTCTCCTTACTGTTTTTTGATTGGTTGTTACTCTCTGTGTTTTTTTTGCTGCTGTGGAGTTCTAGTAAAGAGAGACTTAAGCAAATATGAAGCCTCCTGTCATGTTATAAAATTAAAAAATCCACAGGTTCATGACAATTCCTGGGTTTAGTGAATAATTCACCTAGTTCCTTATTTTGTCTTGTTTGCTGCGTAAGGTCTTGTGTTATTTCTTGACATTTTAACCAATACAAAAAGGGTCCAACCCCTCTCTAGCAGGAGTTAAACTTGCAGCCCAGTTATATGGTCATTTTGTGTATACTGGGCTCATATCCTTGGTTTGGGGCCCCGTCCAAGAAGCAGAATAACACATTAGGATATATGGAACATATTTGCAAAAGGTAATCAAATTGAAAATCGAGTGAAGGAGGAGGTAGTTGGGAGACATGACTATACATCAGTGAGCATTGTATAATGGTGCATGTTATGAATATGTTTGCATTGGGGTTCTACTCATTAAAGACAGGGCAGTGATAAACTGAGCAACAGAGGTAGAAGTCGAGACTTCATTTGGGAACAGTGCACAATGAAAGTCTATTATTTAGGAAGGAAAGAATGAAAGCTGGATCAGCAGTAGTGGATAAGTAGATAGTGAAAGTACACGTTAATGAAGAGACAGTGAGAGAAGGAAGAGAATAGAAAGACACTGAGAGTAAAGATTTTGAAGAAATAGACAGTGGTTAAGGTATAAAGAATAAATAACGGTTCAGGGACTCCGGGATGACAAAAATAGCAGCTTTACTGGGGCAAAAGCAGCAACATTTCGACCCTTCTGTGTCTTTATCAAGCTATTCAGGTAGTCCTTCCTTTCCAACTGTAGTCAGGGAGCAGATACCAGAAACATACTGCTTGGAACTCATACAGAATGGTCCACCGGAAAAGCAGGAATTCAGAATGTGACAGTTGTACAAGAAAGTAACAGTATTTTTTTTCTGTTCATTTTTTTTTTTTAAATGCCCCATCCAGGGCAGCTCAATGGCAGCCATGCATGTTTATGACCTATTCAATGAAGTGTGCACAGTATGCCCCCTGATTAATGATTTAGGTATTTTCTTACAGATTGTGGTTTGGTGAAGTCAGATATACTTCTCTTTCCTATTAAAGCCTTTATTACTTACCAGTAATTAACCAAAAGAAGCTAAAAAGCAACAGAAGTCCTTCGGTTATCCTTGACAGCTGGTCTGACAGATATTTTAATGGGAGGAAGACAATTTCTGCCAAATGAATTGCACCAGCCACTATTAAATAGATAGGTATTCGAGGTTGCATCATACATTTATCCATGTATTTTCCGCCTGTAGATATATCAACATGTAACTACATTTAGCATTATAACAATGTAAAAGTGATAGCAGATAAATAAAAAATATAGTGATGTAGTGTTTTTCTGACATATAATAATAATAATAATAATAGTATTTGACTAGGAAAGAATATCTCAATCAAAAACACACAGACAATGTCAGGCTCCTTTATTTAGTGAACTAATGAGTAGTGGATGGTTTTGGGAGTATGACTGATATCAGCAGTTACAAGAAGAGGCACAGAAATTTTAAAAATTTAACCAAGAGGTGAGGCAAGAGTTCCACCCCCAAAACAATCATCATATGTTGAATAAAGAAGTAAGACAGGAAAGGGGGAGTAGCGAAATGGGTCAGATAAACCCCAGCCAAAGCTTTCCTTCTCCACTGAATTGTCGGCCTTATAAGACCTAACAACTAGTCTTACTAGGCATCACGTTCACGAGAGTTAAACCATCAATTTTACCCCCCAACGTTGCTTAGAGAATCTTTTCTAGATGTCTAGATGTATCCCTGAACAGGAGGGGTGGATCCAGGGCATGAACTGAAGAGGGGAACAAAATATTGTTTATAGCTCATACAAACACCATGCAAATTATTTTTAATTGATATGAGGCTGTATCATACATGAGAAACATAGAATGTGATGCCAGACCAGAGCCAATCGGCCCATCTACTTTGCCCATTTTTTAAAAATACTTTTATTAGTCTCTTATATCTAGGATAGCCTTATGCCTATCCCATCATGCTTAAACTCCCTCACTGTGTTAACCTCTACCACTTCAGCTAGAAGGCTACTCCATGCGTCCACTACCCTCTCTTTAAAGTAATACTTCCTGATATTATTTTAAAACCTTTGCCCCTCTAATTTAAGACTATGTCCTCTTTTTGTGGTAGTTTTTTTCCTTTAAATATAGTCTCCTCCTTTATTGTGTTGTTTCCCTTTATATATTTACATGTTTCTATCATATCCCCCCTTTCTTGCCTTTCCTCCAAGCTATACATGTTAATATCCTTTAACTTTCTCCCCAACATAAACTCTATCTCTTTTCTCCTCTCTCCTGTTCTTTCCTTCATCTCCATCCCTTTCTCTCTCTGTCCTCTAGTTCCATCTTTCTCCCTAAATCTCATTTCACTCTCTCCCGACACCCTGCACACAGAATTTTGGTGTAAGTTTTGTAGCCCGGTAAGTTTTGTAGCCTGTGGTAAGTTTTGTAGCCTGTGGTAAACGTGCCTATGCTACGAACTCCTGGAGGAGCATGCTAGCTAGACTCCTGCCCAAAGACTATGGGCCCTCCAGGAGACCCTGTTCGGGAGTTAACCTGCCTCCTCAAGAGACTATCCTCAGTTTTGGTGGCGTTTGGTCATCTCTCCATGGATCCAGGCGCAACTTGGACAGTTTGGGTGCTCTTTCTCCCTCAATCTCATTTCACTCTCTCCTGGCACCCTGCACACAGAATTTTGGTGTTTTTTTTGTAGCCTGGTAAGTTTTGTTGCCTGTGGTAAAGTTTTGTAGCCTGTGGTAAACGTGCCTATGCCACGAACTCCTGGAGGAGCGTGCTAGCTAGACTCCTGCCCAAAGACTATAGGCCGTACCGGAGACCCTGTTCGGGAGTTAACCTGCCTCCTCAAGAGACTATCCTCAGTTTTGGTGGCGTTTGGTCATCTCTCCATGGATCCAGATGCAACCTGGACAAATTGGGTGCTCGGAGACAAGTTATCCTGGGATATAGCACATATGGGGGTGCATTACTGTATGTTGGGTGTATTTGATTTGTTTTTTGTATGTTGTACCCTCTGTATCTGTGATATAATTAGTTTACTGGTTATAAACTCAATTATCTCACGGACACAATTGTCTTGGAGGGGTTATGTGGAATACAATGGAGACCCCATACTGCATGGCTGTGTATAAATTATGTGTGCTTTGCCTTAATAAAGCAGTTCTACTTCACCCTACACTAAGTCTCGGCTAGTGCTTTGGGGGATCAGCTGTACAGCTATACTCTCTGCAAGAGAGCATATTCACTTGGAGCTGTACCCAGGACACTGTTCCAGGACAGGAGGCTACGGAAAGACCCTATTCCAACTGCAGCGGCTAGGAGCTGAGGAACTACTGGTGTCCTGGTGAGAGCTAGGAAGCGTGCTTGGTCCGTCACATAGCCCCTTCTCTGAACTCTCTCCATTCATATACAGGACACATTGTTGTGTATTTTATAGTCACGCATCTCTGTGGTACCTTACACATTTTTCCAATAAGTGAGTCCAATAAGTTTAATCTCTCTCTCTGCAACTCTATCTCTCTTGTCTAAGCCTTCTATTTCTTCTCAGTCCCACCTCTCACTTTCTCCCCAATATAAACTATCTCTTTTCTCCTCTCTCCTGCTCTTTCCTTCATCTCCATCCCTTTCTCTCTCTGTCCTCTAGTTCCATCTCTTTCTCCCTCAATCTCATTTCACTCTCTCCTGGCACCCTGCACACAGAATTCTGCAGTGCCCTTACACTAGTGATCAAAGGTGTGAGCAGTACATTTTATTAGGGTTGTGCACCCATGAGTTTGTTCCTTATGTTATTTTGTAATTTTATATAATGTGAGTACTTATTAAAGAGACACTGTGAACACTAAAACAACTACAGTCCACACTAGTGGTTACAGTGCTAGAAGTGCCCCGTTGCTTCTTCTTGGGTAACTTGTAAAAGCATTTAAGAACAGTTTGACAACTTACCTGGATCCCCCCCAGTTACCTCTCCTGGTCCTGGAGCTACCATTCTACCGGGACTGGTTCACTGGTTGAGAGATACAGCTCAGCACTCTCAGCCAATGAGCAGAGTTACATGGCTGGGCATAACCCTTAGAGGTGGGTGGGGGCCCTAAATACTAATTAGGGGGGGACCTAATGTCCTCCCACCAGCCCCCCACCCCTGAGCGGTGGGTGGGGGCCCTAAATTAGAATGAGGGGGGGAGCTAATGTCCTCCTTCTTGGCCCCCACCACTGAGCGGTGGGTGGGGGCCCTAAATTAGAATGAGGGGGGGACCTAATGTCCTCCTCCATGGCCCCCATCCCTGAGCAGTGGGTGGGAGCCCTAAAAACTAATTAGGGGGGGACCTAATGTCCTCCCTCATGGCCCCCACTCCTGAGCGGTGGATGGGGGCCCTAAATACTAATTGGGGGGACCTAATGTCCTCCCCCCTGGCCCCTGCCCCTGAGCAGCAGGTGGGGGCCCTAAATAAAAAATTACCCCCCCTCCCCAGGTGACTTGGGGTCCCCAAACCCCTAGTCACCCCCCTCCCAAAGAAATGAACCCCTACCTACTCCCCTCACCCTAAAAATAGTGAGGGGGACCATTAGCTAAACCTGTTAAAAAATAAAATAAAACTTACCATTTGATGTTTTCTTTCTTCTAAAATCTTCTTTTTTCAGCCCCAAAAAAGGCAAAATAAAAAGCCATAATAACCGACGCACTTAAAAAAAAAAATCCATCTTCACCCGGCGAGGGCTCCGCACAGACTGAGCTCTGCAGGGCGGGCCAAGGCTCATAAAGCCTTGCCCCGCCCTGCAATTAGGCTCAGAGCACTCTGATTGGTGGGTTTAACCCCTTAAAGACACATTACATGTGTGACATGTCATGATTCCCTTTTATTCCAGAAGTTTGGTCCTTAAGGGGTTAAGCCATCCAATCAGAGTACTCTGACAGGTAAATGAAGAGACTGACAGGTAAGTCTCTACATTTACCTGTCACAGCACTCTGATTGGTTGGTTTGAAATCTACCAATCAGAGTGCTCTGTGTCATTTTACACAGCATGGGAAAGTTCTTTGGAATTTTCCCACTCTGTGTAATTTGACTCATAACACTCTGATTGGTGGATTAAGTAACCAATCAGAGTGTTATGAGTCAAATTACACAGCGTGAGAAAATTCCAGAGAACTTTCCCATGCTGTGTAAAATGACACAGAGCACTCTGATTGGTAGATTTCAAACCAACCAATCAGAGTGCTGTGACAGGTAAATGTAGAGACTTACCTGTCAGTCTCTTCATTTACCTGTCAGAGCACTTTCCCATGCTGTGTAAAATGAGAGGTAGCCATATGGAAAAGAAGCTCATGCCCACAGCAAAATATGGTGGTGGCTCTTTAATGTTTTGGGGCTGTTTTTCTGCCCCAAACCTGAACATTGTGTTTGGATATATAGGGTCATGGAATCTATTAAATATCAACAGAAATTAAATGAACACCTAACTGGCTCTGCCAGAAAGCTTAAAAGCGGCCATGGTTGAAACGTCCAACTGGACAATGATCCAAAATATGCATCATAATCGACACAAAAATGGTTTTCTGACCACAGAATTAAGTACCGACCATGACCATCCCAGTCCCCTGATTTGAACCCCATAGAAAACCTGTGGGGTGAACTGAAGAGGAGAGTCCAACAGCATCAATCTCGAAATTTGAAAATTTTGGAGAGATTCTGTCTGGAGGAATAGTCACAGATCCCTTGCCATGTATTCTCCAACCTCATCAGGAATTACAGGAGAAGATTCAGAGTTGTTATCTTTACAAATGGATTATAGGAAAAGACTCAGAGCTGTTATCTTGGCAAAGGGAGGTAGCACAAAGCATTGACTAAAAGGGTGCCAATAATTGTGCCACATATTATTCTTCATAAACCTGTGTTGTTGCAATTGTTTGATATCACTGAGATCAGAGTATTTTTGTGTATTTTTTAACAAAAGATCAAAAGGTTAAACAATAAAGACTATTTTTTTCATAGCCTTCTTTGCTCATATTAATCAAGGGTGTCGATATTAGTGGAGGGCACTGTATGTTAGAAGTGTGAAAAAAAATATTTTAACAAATTGCAAAATGAACACAATAAAAGTGCTAGTGTGATACAGTAAAGAGGAATAATTAGTATAACAACATTGTGAGTTTAAAAAAAGACTATTAGTTCAAGTTTGCTATGAAAACTGTTACACTTTGTTTCATATATATATATTGCTTGACACATACCTACAATAATCATTGCAATACTCACTCCAGTCCATAACAGTAAACAAAAGAGCTGAATTCCTGTAAAAGACATATAGAAATATAGTTTATATTGTTGATTGATTTTTAATCCTGAAATGTTTGGAAAATAACAAATATGCCATGAGCCCTCGGTGAGACCTAGATAGAAACAAGTCAGATATGTTTCACATTGCAAGCTAAACCATTAAACATGAAATTTCCTGACAGGTAGTCTATGACAGGGGTCAGCAACCTATGGCACGTGTGACATGCTTGGCACTTGAGGTGCCTTTGCATGGCACTCAAGGCAGCCAGAGAAAAATAGGCTCTGGTCTATTACAAGTCCCAGTGCAACTTCAGATAGGTGCTAGTTCAAAAAGGTGGTGAGGGACAATCATCAACTTACGCATTGCAGCACTTAGAAGAAGTGATCTCAGATCACTTCCTCCCAACACTTATAAAAGGGAATCCACACTGGAGTAGAGCAGCCCATAGCAGCTATCGTAGCTCCTTCCACTGACATGTACCTGGCCATCCTGGCCCCCAAAGGACCCCAGGGAAGCCTCCCATACTGCTAGATATACACAGAGTTGCAGAAGAAGCCTACCCCTCATACAAATAATACAAACAGCCCACACACAAGCATACACACAGTCCCCGCAAACACAACACCACTGACAATCCACATACATGCACACAATCCAAAAAGCAGCCTCTTATATACAATAACACAATTAGCCCCACACATACACACACCACTAAACAATGTAACATATCATCGACACCCAGTTACACAAGCAGTCCCCCATACACAGGCCCTATTCATAGGTATCATATACAGTACCACAAACTACTTATGACCGTATACACTATAGCAGCTCACATACGCACAAATACAATGCTACAAAGCAAGTGAATCACCCATTAATAACACTAGCAGAATGTGGCTACATACACATTGTGACGGAACGCTGGCACTCCGACTGAGTACCTCCGCCAATCGATGCTCCTAGTGCTCGCTGAGGACTCCAAGCACTCCAACCGACTCCAAGCACTCCAACCGACTCCAATCGACACTATCAGCACTGCAGACCCCACTTCCAGCGATGCAACTGCGCCGGGGTCTCTGCTGTCTCCACCCACCCTGGACCCAAGGCCAGGATCCAGCTTCCAGTGGGTGAACCTCTCTTTCCCCAAAGAGCAGGAACAGGCACAAGCTCTTAGCAGAACTTAGTGATCATACCCTGGGGAGTATAGTGATTATAGCAATCCCCAGAGTGTATTTCTCCAATCCCCCAAACATGAGCCAAGGCTTAATGCTGGAACAAGACTGATTTACTGGCAACACAAAACTCCTCCTCTGGGCCAGGCTAGATAATTGAGTTTCTACAATACACAAAGCTCAATTATCTGCTGGCCAGAAATAATACAGTTTCATAAAACACACAGGGACCCCAAAACATGCAATAACCCCATAAAAAGTATATCCTTGGAACCGGGGGATCTGGGTGAACCACATATCAAAAATTCACCCAGATCCGTTCAGTACTTTGGAAAATACAGTTTAATGCAGATTCTGCAGAACATATACAGGCTAAATGAAAACAATCACTGTATAATGTGTCCCCTGCTGTATAGTCCAAAACCACTGCATGATGTCTCTGTGCACCAAATACTGGCGAGATGGCACCGTGTTGAAAAGTCCAAACAGTGTCTGTGAGTTAAAATGGCCGCCATCCATTGTTCTCACCATGTGCTTCTGATACAGGAAATGGTGGCCACCCAGTAACTTCACAGTATGTCCCCAGATGGTTAAAGGGCCAGCAGCAGCACAACACAAATCCATTATGCCTAAATCATGTCTTTAAAGGGCAATACATCCCAGGGGCCAGAGTCACAGAGCAAGAGGCGGGCAAGCAGTCTTCTATAGGCACAAGTGACGAAGGGCACTTCGTCACACACATCTCAATGTAAACAAAATAGGACCGGCACACCAAGGGACTTCAAGATCTTGTTTTGGCACAGAACTACTAAAATGTTGCCTACTCCTGGGCTATGAGATGGAAACTAGACTAGAAAGAGTCTATCCCTACTAGCAGGGCCGGATTAACATAAGGGCTTTTTTTTTTACACCTTACTCTTTTGGTTGCCAGGTATTTCTCATGTATTTCTTATGGTTGCCAGGTATTTCTCCAAAGTATTTCTGAGGTATTTGAGGCTGCCTAGCCGGTGCCGGTATTGCAGTAATACCAGCAATACAAATGGTTGTCTCAGTATAAACAGAGATTATTCTGCAATACCAGCGCCGGCCAGTAGGGGTCGCTGTTTGTGTGGAGAGAGGCAGGGATAAGAAGTTACAGCATCTCCCTCCCTGCCTCTCTCTACAGAATGACCCGCGGGGGAGCAGCTATGCACAGAGAGTCAAGACAGCAGCTCCGAGCCTGCAAGACATGGGGACAGTGAGAGACTTGGGGACGCTGAGACATTGGGAAACTGGGAGACATAGGGACACTGGGGAACATGGGGACCCTGAGACACTAAGGACACAGTGGCCCCATGTCTCCCAGTGGCCCCTAGTCTCTCAGTGTCCCCATGTCTCCCAGCCAGTGTCCCTCATGTCTCAGTGTCCCCATGCCTCTCAGTGTCCTTGGTGTCTCTCAGTGTCCCTGGTGTCTGTGTCCCTAGTCTCCCAGAGTCCCCTAGTCTCTCCCAGTGTCCCAATGTCTCTAAGTGTCCCCTAGTGTCATCGAAACACTTTGAGACATGGGGATACAATGAGACTCTAAGGGTCACTGGGAGACATGGGGATACAAACACCAGGGGACATTGGGTGACATGGGGACACTAGGGGACACTGAGAGACATGGGTACACTGAAAGACACAGGGAGACATGGGACTCTCCCAGTGTCCCCATGTCTCCCAGCCAGTGTCCCTAGTATATCAGTATCCCAACATCTCCCAGTGTCCCTGGTTTCTCTCAATGTCCGTAGTGTGCCAGTGTCCCTAGTATCTCAGTGTTTCCTAGTCTCCCAGTGTCCCCATGTCTCCTAGTGTCTCAGTGACCCCTAGTATAAAAGAAAAAATCTCAGGCACTCACTGTGATAGATTTAAGCAGGTTTATTGGACAATGTTTTGACCTATACCCAGGTCTTTATCAAGTCTAAAGTGTCCCCTATGTATCATAGTGTCTCAGTGCCCCATGTCTCCCAGTGTCCACTCGTGTCTCAAAGTCACCCAGTGTCCCCATGTTTCCATGTCTCTTAATGTCCCCTAGTGTACTAGTGACAAGGGGACACTGGGATACATGGGGACACAGACATGCCCCCTGTTTGTGTATGTTCACCCCTTTCGGCAGTTCTGGTTATGTGATTTGTGTCAGTGGCCCACCCTTTTACCCCATCCATAGACTTCCTGCTTTACTGGACACTGCTGTTAGGGGGTATGGGTTTACTTGAAAGATGAAAGCGTGATATTAGCATAGGGTATGTGTTTTCTCATAGCTGAATCCTATGAGTTTCCCTCAAGCACCATCCCCATCACATACATGACGCTTAGAAGGTAGGACTGTTTTAGTGTTTTTGGTCAATAAGATTTTGTAATTAGGCCCATCATAATTGTCATCACCAGGCCCACTGGGCTCTTAATCTGGCCCTGCCTACTAGTATTTATTAAACACCTGCAATCAAAACAGTGAGTTCAAAAAGTTGTGCATTATTTTAAGCAACACTGTAATTGCGTTGAAAACATAGAAGTTCATCATAATAACAGCATGATTCATTTTAATGAAGTACCCTGGGTTAGGGTGCAAAATGTGGATTCCTGTAGTTAAGGTATACATAGAGTTGTACAAAGAGCTGCATTCATGTTTTTAATAATTAACACTAATTGCAGGCTGCATACACGTTAATCATAGACAAAATACCCATAGATGCTATGAAAGCTAAAAAGTCAAGTAAGCCATGAACGACCTCTGAGACACCCATGAGCCACATCTGGTGACAGCTCAATTACGTCACTTTTACTGTTTTTAAAGCTCTTCCTGTTTACAAAAAAACAAGGCCTGCACTCAAACTACCATGACTCCTGGGCGGCAGCAACGACCATAGTACACATCAGCCCCAATGCATACAGTAAAATCCAAAGAAAAAAGTTACCTGCGCTCTCTCCCAAATCCCTATGTATATTTAAACAAATTGAGGTTATTTAGTTACTCCAATGGCCATTAGAGGGAATGCCCGTCTGCCACGTCAAGGAAAACCTCTCAGGTGGGTCCTAAATTAACCATTCCTTTGCTTCCTTGAGCTTCTGGCAAAGATATCTCTAATGAGACATTTACCATGAAATCTTTCACTCACCCTGAAGCCATAATGTCTCTTTCACCCAAAGAATGTGTTCTTTCTTACTGAGAAACCTTCCATAAATGTTTTTCACTCTTCACAAACCAGCCACTCCTCCCCTCAACCCTGTCCCAGACCTATACACTGACAGTCCATCTCTATACCAAACCATCCCCATACCTCCCAAGTGTCTCTGTTATGGAGGGTCAGTCCCTACTTTGAGCCAAACTCCCTTTGTCCCTCATTTGCCTTGTAATATCTGTCATTTCTAGAAGCTCTATATTGTTGGTGTGTCTGAGTGTATAACAGAGCTCCACAGCAATATAACTCATAGTAATGAGTCTTTAAAGTACAATAAATGTTTTTTAAGAAATAAGCCTGTCTAAATAAGATACATTGTTCTTGTTCTAAATTATATTTTAGCTGCATAAATTGTTATAAGTATGTTACCTAAAATATCTCAGAGCAGCCCAGCCCTTTGCCACAGATCCATTTTGAACCCTAAAATTAAATTGCTCCTGTTTATCAATTTCAAATGTTGGGAGAGTGCATCCCTTCTCCAAACCATTACTCACCTCAACACATTCCAGCACTAGTCAGTACTCAGTCCAACTTGTCCCTGCACCAGCGGTGTATTTACCATGAGGCTTACAAGGCATTTGCCTTGGGTGCACTTTTGGGGGAGGGGGGGAAAAAGCCAAATGCCTTGCCAGCCTCTTGTCTTGGGGGGCCCCGGAACTGGCCGGCTGGCCACCTCAGGCCCCCAGAGGCTAGCATTACCTGATGTGGGAGGTGGGCAGCGAGGGAGCACTGTCCCCTGAGCTCTCTCTGCTCAGCACCCTTGCGTGTACCGCAGTGATGCCAGAGCCGGAATATGACGTCACTCCGGCCCCGGCATCACTGAGAGGCATGCGAGGGAGCTGAGCAGGGAGATCAGAGCTCCCTCGCCACCTAAATTGACCGCACGCCTGTCCCTCCAGCAGTTAAAGGATCCACACTGG
>CAKOES020000553.1:0-23950 GCA_933207985.1 Pelobates cultripes
CAATGCGTCAATACCGTCCACTGATAGGAGGCATGGAAGGTATTAAACTGATCAGAACAATACTAAACACACACCACTCCTATCCGCTGCCACACTCGCTTCACCTCGCAGTGCCCCAAATTTGCAGTAAGAGGACCGACCAAGCCTCTTCTTCCATCTCCCTGTTACAAAAATCAATGCCGTGTACACGTCCACTGATAGGAGACGCGGAGGGTATTAAACTGATAAAAATAGTACTAAACACACCACTCCTATCTGGTGTCACATTAGCTTGACCGCGCAGTGCCCCAAATTTGCAGTAAGAGGACCGACCAAACCTCTTCTTCCATCTCCCTGTTACAAAAATCAATGCCGTGTACACGTCCACTGATAGGAGACGCGGGAAGGTATTAAACTGATAAAAATAGTACTAAACACACCACTCCTATCTGGTGTCACATTAGCTTGACCGCGCGGTGCCCCAAATTTGCAGTAAGAGGACCGACCAAGCCTCTTCTTCCATCTCCCTGTTACAAAAATCAATGCCGTGTACACGACCACTGATAGGAGACGCGGAAGGTATTAAACTGATAAAAATAGTACTAAACACACCACTCCTATCTGGTGTCACATTAGCTTGACCGCGCAGTGCCCCAAATTTGCAGTAAGAGGACCGACCAAGCCTCTTCTTCCATCTCCCTGTTACAAAAATCAATGCCGTGTACACGACCACTGATAGGAGACGCGGAAGGTATTAAACTGATCAGAACAATACTAAACACACCACTCCTATCTGGTGGCACATTAGCTTGACCGCGCAGTGCCCCAAATTTGAATTAAGAGGACCGACCAAGCATCTTCTTCCATCTCCCTGTTACAGAAATCACTGCCATATCCATACAAATTGTACAGAATGTCCAGGATAGTTTTCCAGGGACAAATGTTGTCGCCTGTTGAACGAGGTGACCTTGCTCGGGTCCCAGGTGTACGGTTCCTAAAATGGCTGCCATATACACGTCCACTGATAGGAGACGCGGAAGGTATTAAACTGATCAGAACAATACTAAACACACCACAAATAAGGTTTCTCTCCTGTATGGCTCCTCAAATGATGCTTAAGATTAGAAGCGGCTGAAAAGCATTTCTCACACTCCGAACAAAAATATTTTTTTTTAACATTCTCTCCACTTTGAACGAAATGACGTTTGGGAAGAGATTAACATAATTAAACACAGGCAGTAAAAATACAGTTTTTAGCCATACCCTGTAACTTTAAAACTACACATCCCATCTTCATAATTACATATTTGGAATCAGCACACTTAAAACATAAACATAACCAAAAATCAGCCAAATCCATCCAGGGGTTAAAAAGTTAGCTGGAGGTCCCTTTATGACCGACCGCAAGCACATTTTCCTGCCCAAAACAGTTCCATAGATTTGGGCTGTGAGGTCGGTCTATTTCAGGCTGAAAAAACGACTAAGTCCCATCGCCGAATGGGACTTAGTCTCTGCAGCTGAAATAAGGCTGAAAAAAACGGCTGAAAAAAAGACTAAGTCCCATCGCCGAATGGGACTTAGTCTCTGCAGCTGAAATAATTTCCCATTTACTGAACCAAGTGGGAAATAGCAAGGCAGGCACAAAGGGTTTGCACCAGGTCTGGGGACACAGGGGACACCGTCTTAAAGGGGCCGTGTCCCCAACAAGTCTGGGGACACGGCCTTAAAGGGGCAGTGTCCCAATCTTCCTGATGTCCCAAAAAGGTGTTTAAAGGGCCAGCACCAGTCACATAAAGAGTCCATAAGCCCCAATATGCCCACCGACAGTCTTAAAGGGCCATACACACCAAATAAAAGTGCATACATTTTCACAATCTCCCAGGGGCCATAGTCATGCGGGAGGAGGCTGGCAAAGAGGCTTCTCCACAACCCAGGGAAACAGGGCAATTTGCCATTTAAAGGGCCCGTTACAAATAGCAGTTTGTAACAAGGTGTCAATCCATATCTGCCAAGTGACCCGATGTAGGGGGAACAGTCCCTATTCTGCTCTGTGTCAGTGTGTATCAGGGATCCTTAGGACAGGTGTCAATCCATATCTGCCAAGTGACCCTATGTAGGGGACCAGTCTCTATTCTGCTCTGTGTCCGTGTGCATCAGGGGCTCTGAGGACAGGTGTCAATCCATATGTCAAGGTGTCAATATGTCATATGTCAGGTGTCAATCCATATTGATTGTGATTTAGGAATGTTAGGTGATTTCTGCCCTTTATGGATTAAAACCAGACTCTGTATCAACTGTGTAATTTTCCATGGGAGTTTTGCCATGGATCCCCCTCCGGCATGCCACAGTCCAGGTGTTAGTCCCCTTGAAACAACTTTTCCATCCCTATTGTGGCCAGAAAGAGTCCCTGTGTGTTTTAAAATTCGCCTCCCCATTGAAGTCAATGGCGTTTCGGGCGGTTCGCCGGTTCGCGAACATTTGCGGAAGTTCGCGTTTGCCGTTCGCGAACCGAAAATTTCGGGTTCGCGACATCACTAGTGCTCAATGTTAGTCCTGACCTGCTGGATGGAGAAATAGGGTTGTATGAGGGGTAGGGATGTATGGAACAAACAAAAGAAGGATAAGCATACCAAGGTGCAGGTGTTGTGAAATGGCCAATAGTGAATCCCTAGTGTTTGGTCCAGTCAATTTGTAAAGGTAGGAATAGTAGTTAGGCTAGTAGGATGATGGAGGCGCTTGATTTGGTTCGGCGAGCAGGCCGTGGAGCATTGTTGGCCAAGGCAGATGTGGAATCGGCATTTCATCTCCTTCCGATTCACCCCAGGTGTCATTATTTGTTGGGCTGTGTTTTTGAGGGAAAGTATTTTGTAGATCTCTGTTTGCCCATGGGGTGTCAGAGGGCGGTGTCAGAGGTCAGGGAATCCAAAAAAGTGACATTACAAACTTTGCAGTATTGGATTGGCTGGTTGAACTTCGCATGTCGGGTGATCCCTATCGGTAGGGTATTTAACAGGTTCTTGGCAAAGGCCACTAAGGGGGGTGGGGTGGGGGTGTTCCCTCATCATTTCATTCATGTCTCGGCATCCATGAAAGACGATTTGGACGTCTGGGTGGTTTTTCTCCGCGAGTTTAATAGGTGTATCCTTTTCCGTGATTCAGAAGTCTCTTCTCCAGAATTTGAGTTATTTACGGATGCGTCCTGAAGTGTGGGTTTTGGGGCTTTCTTTTCGGGGCAATTGTGTGCGGGAGCAAGGCCAGAGGAATGGAAGGCTAGCCCCACTTATCCGCAATTTAGCTTTTCTAGAGCTATATCCCCTAGTGGTAGCATTAGCTTTGTGGGGTCACTAGTTGCGGGATAAGAAGGTGATTTTTTTTAGTGGATAATATGTCGGTAGTGGCTGCAGTAAATGGGCTTTCTGCTTCCTCTATTCCTGTGGTTCGGCTTCTTCGCCACTTTGTCTTGTATTGTATGAAATTTAATATTGTCTTTCAGGCACGTCATATGCCGGGTTTTTTAAATGTTATGATTCACTGTCTCGTTTGCAGTGGGCGAGGTTTCATCGGGTGGCTCCAGGCGCGCAAGTGAAGGGTTTGTCCTGTCCGGAAGAAGTGTGGCAGCTCGGGACCTCCTGCTTGGCGGACTAATAGGGGAGTCTTTGGCGCCTTCTATTTGGGCAGCGTACAGTAAGGTGTGGCAGGAATGGGACGAAACTTTGAACTATGTGGGGGGCCAGCTTTCAGCAGATGCACTGTTGGACATGTTATTATGGTTTCTATGCCGTTTGTTTGCTTCGGGTGCATCTCCTGTGGTGGTTGGGTGAAAATTGTCAGCTTTAGCCTTTTTATTTAAGCTTCATGGGTGGGAGGATGTTACGAAGCTTTTTATTGTTCTTCAAGCTGTCAAAGGTTTTAGGAAGAGGAGGGTGTCGGTCGACTCTTGAAGGCCAGTGTCGTTCGGCAGTCCTCGACTGGTGGTTCAGGTGCTACCCAAAGTTTGCTTCTCCCGGTACAAAGTCTTAATGTTTTCTGTGGTTTTTAGTTGGGCCTTCTTTGGGGCGTTTCGGGTTAGTGAGTTGGTCAGTGCCAATCGTTTTGGGGGTGGGGGTCTACAGTTTGTAGATGTCTAATTGTGGCATAACAGGGTGGTTATTAATTTGCGTTGTTCCAAGATGGATGTTTTGGAAAAGAGCTGTTTGGTGACGTTATTTTCATTGCCTGGAATTGGGGTGTGTCCGTTTTTTTGTGCTGAGGGTTTGTGCGGAGACTGGGTGTTCCTTTTTCCTGCATGCAGATGGTTCCACCCTATCGAAGTATCAGTTCCTCACGGTCTTCAGATTGGCCTTGGCACGATTAGGCTTGGATTCAGTTTAATTTAGGACTTATTTCTTTAGCATTGGCACTGCGACAGAGGCTGCTCGATTGGGTCTTGGGGATGAGTTGGTTAAGAGAATTGGTAGGTGGGAATCTGTGAGGTACATATCCTATGTAAGGCCCGATAAATTGGTTTAGATCAGATTGGGGTGGTGGTTGTGGTGTTACCTGTTCCTATGGGGTTTTTCTATATCTCTTTCTTTTCTAGGTTGGACTTCCTGGTTGGTCGGAAATTCCTACATTTACTGGGCGCATCGGAGAGCTACAGTTCACCATCATAGTTTACAGCTGGGCTTTCCTTTTCCTCGTTCCCTGGTTCCGGTGGTTTGGTTTTCGGGGCTGGGGTTGCAGTGCAATTTGTTTGGAAATTTTTGGTAAGATTAGTTTGGGGCAGGTGCCAGATATGGTAGGGCTTCACGCAGGGGAAAATGATGAGGGGCTGGTGCCCCAGAAGGATTTGATTCTTGGTATGAAGAGGGACGTGGGCAGATTGAGAGAGTTAGTGCCCAGGGCTGTGATCATTTGGTCGGAAATTATTCCTCCTTGTCAGTGGTGCCACTCGCAGAATTCTTCTGTGGTGGTTAAGATTCGGAGTAAAGTTAACAAGGTGATGACTGCGTATGTCAGGTGGTTTGGGGGAGGGTGGTGATTAGGCATATGGATTTAGAAGCCATGCTTCCAGGATATTACAGGCATGATGGGGTTCACCTCTCCGAAGTTGGATTAGATTTTGTACTGTTGGGTTTTCAGGAGGGCCTGCAGTGAGCACTCTGCAGTTCAGGGAAAATGGGTAGGCCTTGGCATGGTGTTGACAATGACCTTAATTTTTACTTGTTAAAACTTATTATCAATAAAAGCTGTGATAATTTTGTACCAAAATATGGTGTCAGTGTTTTTATGGGGATTGGTGTTGGGTTTAAGCATATGCCGGATGCATATGTCATGCTTTGTACGATTGAAATAGGCTGAATTTGCATTAGTAGTGAAATTTGTCATATCCGAATGAACAAACTTACAGTTTGGAAAATGTTTTTTTTTTTTTAAATGTGCGAACAGTAGCAGCCACGGCTGGGCCAGTCACAGAGGTGCCCCATGAGCTTCGAGGGAGGAGGCTCTTTACTAGAGTTGACTAGTACAGTGAAGTCATCATTGTTCATGCATGCGCATTCCAGTCCACTCTCCTGGGCTGCATCAATGTCGCCCAAACCGTTCTCATTATATTAACAATAGCGGGACTTTTTCCTTTCTATATTTTTGCCCTCTTTTATTCACAGGCCCTACCGCACCGTCGGTTCTGGCACACCACAACCGACTTGCTCTCTTTCTCTAAGCTACTCCTATCTTTATTACTTACTCACTCTCTATATGCCCTTTTTGCCCCTAACATAAATATATATATATACATACCCCCCCTTGTTTCATTTATATATATATATATATATATATATATATATATATATATATATATATATATATATATATATATATATATATATATATATATATATATATATTGTGTGTGTCTGTGTTTATATACAGGATTCCTAGAATATAAGAGACAGCAATGCCTTGTGCTAGCAGATATTATTACTGAGCAAAAAAGAGCCATCTTATGGTCACACATAACCAAACAACCTATGTTGCACTTAGACTGGGCATGCCCCAGGCAACCTGGCCTTATAAACAGGCCCCGGCAAGTCAACACTGAAGGTGATATGTAAATAAACAGCTTTAAATGCCACAAGCCATACAGGGAAGCAGAGTAGTCAAACAGTGTTTTCTTCTTAAAGTGACAAGTGATTGCAGGGAGCACGTTTATTGACGTAAAAAGGATGTGACAGCAAAGTCTCTAAAGGGTGCAATCTTTATTATACCTGTTTTGAAGTGGAAAATTTTGAGTTTGATAGATTTGTGACTTAGTTTAATCTCTCCTACTATGTAACTATGTAATTAGCATTAAACCTATCTTAGTTAAATATGATTGATAGATAAAGCAGAGAGGGAAAAAAAACACTTTACTGTATTATGTGAAGGCAAAGCAGTAATTACAGAAACAAGTTTTGGCGTAATGATTCTGATCATTTCTCGAATTATCAGAGCTGTTGGTCAGAATTATAATATATAGAAGAATGTTACAGATTGGGCAGTTGCTATGTGATGAAGACGAGATTAAAAGGGAAATACCAGATTCACCAATACAAGTTGTATGAGTTTTGTAGCTTCTAGTCTGAATAGTTAGCTGTGTTTTTGCATGCTCAATTTTGTATATTTTTTTCTTTTTTAGAAAAAAAACATTATTTGCAAGATTCCTGATGGTTATTGTACTGAGTATGTAATTTCTCAGCTCTCTATTCCATGTCCCTCCCTCCTGATCTGCAGTATTTTTCCAATTAAAATAGCTGTACATGTCATCAGGAAGCACAGTAAATGTGCTATAATTTGTAGTTTATTCAAAGGGACACTATAGGCACCCAAACCACTTCAGCTCATTGAAGTGGTCTGGGTGCAGTGTCCCTGACCTCTTAGTATTGCAATGTAAACCTTCCTATGGGGAGGGACTAAAGCGCTTGCAGCGCTCACCGGATGACGTCGGAGAGGGCAGGGCCGAGGGAGATTCGCGCTGGAATCAGGTAAGTAAATAAAAGGAAGGGGGACTGGAGGGCACTATCGTGTTGGGGATACATGTTTGTATAGATTCTATTTAACAAGCCTTATATGAAGCCAGGGCCGGCCTTAGGCCATTAAGCGCCCTGTGCGAAAAGTCTTCATGGCGCCCCCCCTTCACTCTACCAAGTTGCCGGTATACAGTCACACACACAGGCACAGGCAGACAGTTACACAAACAGTTACAAGCAGACAGTCAGACACGCTCCGTTGCAGGCAGACAGTCAGACACACTCAGTTACAGGCATGCAGACACACACACACGTTGATAGGCACACATTCAGTTAAAGGCAGATAGTCACACATACAGGCACACACAACAGCACAGCTACAATGACACACACAATTGGAGTCACACACAGTTACAGTCACACACAGGCAGAAAGTCACACACACAGGCAGACAGTCACAAACACACACACAGACAGACAGCCACACACACACACACACAGGCAGACAGTCACACACAGGCAGGCAGACAGTCACAAAGACAAACAGTCACACACACACAGGCAGGCAGTCACACACACACACACACACACAGGCACACAGTCACACACAGGCAGACAGTCACACACACAGGGAGGCAGTCACACAGACAGTCACACACAGTCACACACACACACACACACACAGGCAGACAGTCACACAGACAGACAGTCACACACACACACACAGGCAGTCACACACACAGGCAAACAGTCACACACAGGCAGTCAGACAGTCAGTCACACACACAGGTAGGGAGGCAGTCACCCACACAGTCACACAGGAAGGCAGTCACACACACACACACAGGCAGGCAGTCACACAGGCAGGCAGACAGTCACACACAGACACAGGCACAGGGAGGCAGTCACACAGACAATCACACACACACAGGCAGACAGTTACACAGACAGACAGTCACACACACACACACAGGCAGGCAGTCACACACACACAGGCAAACAGTCACACACAGGCAGTCAGACAGTCAGTCACACACACAGGCAGGCAGACAGTCACAAACACACACACACAGGCAGGCAGTCACACAGACAGACAGTCACACAGGCAGGCAGTCACACAGGCACACACACACACAGACAGGCTGTCACACAGACAGACAGTCACACACAGGCAGGCAGACAGTCACACACACACACAGGCAGGCAGTCACACAGACAGTCACACACAGTCACACACAGTCAGGCAGACAGTCACACACACACACAGAGGCAGGCAGTCACACAAACAGGAAAACAGTCACAGGTAAGCAGTCACACGCATTCTCACACACACAGAGACTTACCTCTTTCCATTATGGCTGGAAGTGGGAGTGGAGACAGTTGGTTTTTGAGGAAGCAGGAACTCCTTCCTTCTTGCTGTGCAGCAGTTACCAGGAGCTTCTGGTATTTATTAGCTCCCCCTCAGCTTCGTGATAAGCCCTGCCCCTGCTGCTCATTAAGCCCCACCCCCACTGCTTTGATTTTTACATTTTTTATAGACCCGGGTGGAGAATAATTAACCCTCCACCCGGGTACCTGTTTTAGCTCCCTTGATACCGGCCCCCTGGTCCATGGCGCCCTGTGCGGCCGCACAGCTCACACACCCCTAAGGCCTGCCCTGTATGAAGCCCATTGGGAAAGCGCAGCTTAGGGAATAGGGCCCTGACAGGGCTAGGGGTGGGAGCAATAGTGGGGATTGGTGGGTTAGTGTTTGGGGGTTGGCTGATATAAAGGGTCAGCCATTTTTGATCCTTCATTCTAATTTCTTACCTTGCAAAGTTTGTCCCTCCCTCCCTTTTTTGTAGCCTTTTTCCCTGTTTAGTCAAAGCGGCGGGGTGGGGTAAGGAACATTAAGGAAAATGGGCCTTAGTTAATATATGAGTAAGGGCAGTTAGTTGATTGGTTAAAAGGGTACACTGTTCGTACAAGTTTTGGTAGGTTTCGAGTCCGTTGGTGGCTCAGAACCTCGTGGTGTAGGGTTATCTGGATATACCCCTACCAGGTGAAACTGGTGAATGTTGGCACTTTACATGTTACATTTATATGGTTGTTATATATTGTGAATTATGTTATGTTATATTTAAATATGGGAGAGATGATATAATGTTGGGGGGGTGTCTGGTAATGACCTTTATATATAATTGTGTATTGTAAGTTATTTTTATTTTATCATTAAAGCTGTTGACATTTTTGACACCCATACCCATGGGTGTCGGTGTCTTATTGGGTGGGCTCGGTTCAGGTTCATGGATCCCTCCCCTGCCCATATGGCGACTATGCACCTGTCAAGTAAAAGCTGATAACTGAACTAAAAGTCTCTGAAATACCTGCTCTGAGTATTGAAGCTGTGCTCATACAGCATTGAAATCTGGTACTCAATGCCTTCACCTAACCGCTCTGAAGACACGCAGGCTGTGTAGGCTAGTGACAGTCACATTTATGATCTCTTTAAACAGAATTAAAAAATGTTTTGCCCAATATGCTCTTTAAACCTCTCAGTTGCCTAAAGCAAAAAAAAAAAAGGAATTAAAACTTGGTTTTCTTTTTAAATATTGGTGTTACTTTAAATTCTCTCATTTACTGTTAGAAGGTGTGGATGTGCACGTGCGACAATATCTTTAGAAAGCGTATTGATGCCACAATATGGGTTATACAAACAGCACATGCTCCATGGTGCATTGATAATACGTTTCAAGTGAGGTTGAATTTCTAAACAAAAAGAGCCATCGTATTACGTTGATCAAAAAAGAGAAACACACCTGTAGATATTGAAGTCCACTTAGGTTCTATATCCTTCTCAACAAAGAAAGACAGTACTAGACTGTGCGTTAATAAGCTTTCACAATTGTGTTTTTACCATAAGGGCAGAGACAGTGGCTTGCAAGGATTACTTAAATCTCTATACATTTCACTGTCTGAACGTTTGTCAATCACCTTTGTTTAACAGGGTCCACTGAGAACTGTGTTTTTCTAATATTTTTCTGGTTGAGTGGAGATGACTAGACTGTTATACGGCTTGTTTACCTAGAGTTGCAATTGATCTTAAGTTATGTATTTTCATAGGAATTCCCTTCAAAAGTATTTCTTTAAAATGTCCTTCACACGTAGACCGAAAGGGGTTCCTTCATTGTACACTATGTATAGACCAATATTTACCTTACATGTTATGACAATTTGAAATTAAGAAGCTTTACCGGGTCACAGTTTTGTCCACAGAATAATGTATATTTTATTATTATTTTTTTTTAGCTACGCAACATTTGTGTGTAAACAAGTCAGATGATGACGCAGTTGGTTTCTTACGTACGGCTCAGTGGCCCATAACACAGACATTCAGTCACACATCAGATGAAGTGACAGCTAGACATTGTTTATCAAGCACTTCCCAAAATTTACATCAATATTTGGCAACCTTCTGAATGCCTGAAGTATTACAAAGTTAAGAGTGATGGGAGTGGCTTCCCAACAACAGTGCTGTAGAACGCTGTTGACTATCCATTATTTAGGTCTTACACAATGAGGACATTTAAGTGATCTCCACTTTTAGGATAAGGAAATACCAAAATGTTTTTAATAAATCCTTTATATTTTTCCTTTTTCATAGTCAATGTAAAATAAATATTGCATTAACAGACCTGTCTAACTATATTAGAATGAAAAACATGTATAAATATTTTGGAGGTCTTTATGGTGGGTTCAGTCTGTTGAGAGTGCATCATTTAATTTTTGGATCTGCTATACAGAGATCACACTCAAGAGACTCCCCTTTTCACACACTTTTAAATTGTAAGCTGTTTAAAAACCTCCAATTTCTTGTACATGAGTTTCAAGTGGGGATCTCAGACTGGGCCAAACCTGTCCAGATGTTGATAGCCAAGAAGGCATTGAATGCAAGAGATGGCCAAAGAATTACTGAAAGGGTAAATCAGCCACATCTGGGAGATAGAGTATGATATATCTGAGTTAAAGGTATAATTTATGCATAAAAATAACTTTAACTTAAATAAGCAGTTTTGGTGTATAAATTATGCCCCTCGAGGGTCATTGCTTAATTATCTGCCTTTTAGAAGTTAAATTATTTTGGTTATGAAGCCATAGCTACACCTCCCCTGGCTGTGACTCAGACAGTCTATGTGAAAAAAAAAGTAATTTCATTATAATATAACATATCATTTGCTTTAGTAGTTCTAATCCCCTGCACTGCTAATTGGAATTGGACAACATGTAGGAAACTGCTGCAGGTTCTAGCAGGTAATTAACAAAGCAGGAGATAATAATGTCTAAAGAAAGGGAAGTTTTAAAATTATGATACTTTTTCAGGAAGTATGTAGGGTTATCGTGTGAATCTTAGCTAGTGTAGGTGTGGCTAGGGCTGCATATAAATAATAACATAATTATAATAAAATAAGCAAGGTGAAAATTTTCTCACACTGCTGTAGAAAATATTGGTGCGGTTTAAATTTTATAACAATGATAATCATTACCAAAACCATATATAATCAACCAATACACATTTTCCTTTTGATAATTGCCACTTTACCTAAATCTGCTCTCGGGACACACTAACAGCAGAAAGTAACAAAAACAGAAATGAGTCAGATCGGGTTTTATTTAAATCCTCTAAAAGTATGAAAGTGGATGGATAAAATCTTTATCATCTGGCTTCTTCAAAGATGGTCGGTTAATTGTTCACTGCTTTCTTGTCATAACAAGCTTAGTATTGTAGGTGAACCTGGTAATTAAGTATAATTAAGCATAGCTGGCGTGTCTACATAATACCTTAAAACGTTGAAATGCAAAGAGAATTAATAATATGTGTTAACTAATGTATTTACTGCGGGGAGTCTCCTCTTCACTTTAGCTTTTATGATTCTTCAGCAGTAATCCAAATAGAAGCAGTCATACATATTCATCAATGCTGAAAATAGCATTTTCTGCGCTGATTAATTTCTGCACTTTTAAAGGAAATATCTAAAAGACGTATGAAGGTGTTTCCTGCCACGTAAAAGATTTTTTTTGTTAATGCTTGATATATGTTCAATAAACAACAGAGAAGCTCCCAGTTATGCCTGGAATGTCTACTTGCATGATCTGTATGATTTTCATAAAGATATTCTCTACCTGATGTCAAGAGATTAGGAGGACAAATGTGTTTGAATAAATGTGATGCCTCAAGTGATCATTCATTAGTTTAAAGGAACACTATAGTGTTAAACTAACTATTTAGATCCCCGGCTCCCAGTAGATCGCATGAGAAAGGTGGTTTTGCTCAACTTTTCTCCCAGGCCACGCCAGTCTTGCCCCGGCTGGCCCAGCCTGCCTCTGCCTCCATGGCTGAGGTAATCAATCTTGATTATTTCTGCCAATCCAATGCTTTCCTGTAGAACATGCACAGCATTAACCCATATCTCCTGTTTTTTTACTAAGCATTTTTTCAAGTAGACAGAAGTGGGGAATTTGTGTGTCAACTGGCCCATTGGCCAAAAAGGCGATAAAGCCTTAATGGAAGAACACATTTCGAAGTTTGTTCGGTAGAAGAGTACTTAGCTCTATCGATGTACGGAAGTTATATATATATATACATTACTTGCTATTATTGTTCTGTTTCCTGCTGCATTTTATTGTGTAAGATTAACCACAAATAAAAGCTAAGAAATAGATAATAGATCTATTGTATCCGCTAGGGTAGAAGTTAGACTTGGGCAACACTAACATTTTTGTTTCCTCCAAATACATTTGCACGCCGCAAATCAGCCACAACAGGCATTTAGGCACTGGCAGCACATACCATTGGGCAATCCCCTTGTGGATCATGTAATGCCATTCTGTGATGGAAGCGCCGACCACATCCTCCGAATAGGCCCAATGCTGCATGGAAGATTATCGTTCAGCGCACATTTGTTTGTTCGTTCTGCCATTCGTTCGTCCGGAATTTAGTTGAATGATCCATTTTTCATCAAAATACCAATTACTGATATAGTGAATATGCCCAAGTCTATTAGCAGTAAGGGTTTCAGGGTGGGGTTCATAAACTCTGTGCTTCTGTATCCTGTTCTAAACATGGTGTCCGGAAGTAGTGCAGGAGAGTTGTGACCCAGTGCCACTGGTCTTTCCTTCGCTCCTTCCTTCTTTTTATGGAATCAAGAAGGAGGAGTCTTGTATGTCCTGCACACCCACTGTACACCTAAACCAGGTTGTCATCAAGCCTGTGTTTATGCAATACATCTTACAGGTCATATTCAAATGTATTATTTCTAACTTTAAAATTCACAACTGATACTTTACCTTATACGGCGTTGCCTTTGCAAATTTCATGTATATTCCACTTGGAATATTTTTTCTAGTACGTCTATGAAAATAAATGTAATGTTATGATAACTAATGGTCCTAAGATATAGCACCCTGTTGTCCATTCTTTAGAGGAAAGATGAAGAGTGATATGGGTTTTCAATCTATTACCATAAACTCTCACCCTCTTCTTTTTTAATTTATGTTTTAACTTTTGGGTGTTGGCAACTCTGTGATTCTAGCTTTTATTATATAAAGTTATTGAATTTGGTATATTAGCTGAATAATATAATTTAAAAACATCAACAACTAACTTGGATTGGTTAGCAAAGTCAGCTGATTCTTGAATTGGCATTGTACTTGTTATATTTATAACATTAAGATATTTTAAACCCCACCTGATTTGAAGTGAGCCTGACTGTGTGAGGCCGTTGTTATAGGTATCTTTGCAATTAACTTGCCGTCATGGAGATTTTTCATTGTGCAAGTTGATTGCAAAGTCAGCACAAGTCAGTCATTAGTAGATGTTATTGTAGTCCAATAACACCTAACTAGAAGGAAGAGCAGGATTAAGATCTCACAGAGCCCTAGGCAATTTACAATTGTGCAGTACATTTTACATGATAGATTATCTGCAAGTCTTCAGTCAAAATATGTATCATAAAAGATAAAACCTACAAACATTTTGCAGTGACAAAGTAAGTCATCATGAACCTAAGACAATAAGGGCTATTTGTCAAGAAAAAAAAATAGAAACATAGAAACATAGAATGTGACGGCAGATAAGAACCATTTGGCCCATCTAGTCTGCCCAATTTTCTAAATATAGTTAGGATAGCCTTATGCCTATCCCACGCATGCTTAAACTCCTTCACTGTGTTAACCTCTACCACTTCAGCTGGAAGGCTATTCCATGCATCCACTACCCTCTCAGTAAAGTAATACTTCCTGATATTATTTTTAAACCTTTGCCCCTCTAATTTAAGACTATGTCCTCTTGTTGTGGTAATTTTTCTTCTTTTAAATATAGTCTCCTCCTCTACTGTGTTGATTCCCTTAATGTATTTAAATGTTTCTATCATATCACCCCGTCTCATCTTTCCTCCAAGCTATACATGTTAAGATCCTTTAACCTTTCCTTGAATGAATTGAAAATGATTCAATTTAAAGAACTCAAAGCGAATTTCCATTTTGTAAGGCCACAGTTGGCGAACTGAAAGCATCTGAATTTTTTGAGTTCAGCTTTTTTACCTTGAATTTGAAATGTACTTTGAATTTACTTTGTATTCTTGCTTTAGTGAATAGCCCTATTAGTTTAAATGCACTATGCAGTTTGTTTATGCCCAGATCCTGTGATACATTTTTTTGTGGGCATGGGCTTTCTGTTGCTTTCCCGTTAGTATCCGGACATACTAATTCTGGGAGTATTCTCAATATGAGGGCACTCAGAACAGTTCCACCATAGAACTTCCCTTAGTCCAAGCTGTGGTGATTCTGGTCACTGTATTTAGGAGCAACAGTCCATATTATATCTGAGCAGGAGTTACCTCTAGCCTTCCGCTATGTGCCAAGCTTTGCCCTTGCCATGTTGGGGCCTAGGGCATTAGTACTGCAGGTGAAGGGGCGCTTTAAAGAGGGATTTAAGTTTTTAATGTTTCTTGGTGTCTGTTGCATTGTATTGAAAGGGAAACGTATGCCATGTTCAAATGCTTTGCAAAAATGAAAATAGCACAGTAGTACCTTTTCTCTTTATTTAACCAAGAAGGAGAGAGGGGGAGGCACTTTTGACCATAAGAGATTTCTGTCCAACATGAATTACAAGTGCTAACATGTATGTATGCTGCAAAAAAAGATAGGTTCCTCCAAAAACAGAATACATTATAGTTACTCCTAAAGTGACTAATAGAAGTAATTGGTATGAGATTAAAAGCCCATGGAAACATGAGTAAAATGTTTTTCATGCAGTGCTAACACCAAAGGGTGTAATTAGTTAACTGTAAGTGTGCTACAAATTTAAACCAATACAAACTACCAGGAAAAATGGCATAAAATGGTAGATAGATAGACCATTAGATAGACAGATAGACCATTAGATAGACAGATAGATAGACCATTAGATAGACAGATAGACCATCAGACCATTAGATAGACCGACAGACCATTAGATCGACCGACCGACTATTATATAGACCGACAGACCATTAGATCGACCGACCGACAGACCTACAGACCGACCGACCAACAGACAGACCGACAGACAGACCGACCGACCGACAGACCGTGTTGTACTGCATCACATACATAATACAATGAGCAAGTCAAGTATCTGATTTAAAGAATAAATATTTTGCAATTGTACAAAGCAGAATAAAGCATGTTAACAAAATTAGCTACATTTGCACCAAACATTCACGGTTTATATTATAATGTATTAATGGATATTCTTTTTGTTAATCTACGTTTCGGAATAATAGATAAATAAAGATTATAGCAAAAGAATGACACACACAATTTATTATGTTACGAAAGATTCCTATCTACTTCAACATTAATCTGTATATGCATAACTGCTGTTTAACAGACATGCAATTATCTAGGGTGTATCTCACATTACCCATGTTTTGATACTTTATTTACATCTTGCTGTCCTTTATATTTGCTAAATAACAGTCACCCTTCTCATTGATGTAGCTCTTTTTAATTTTTACCATTTTTTAAAATAGTTTTTTGGACATTTGTCAACCAGTAAAATTTTAATAACACTTAACGCAGCAATTGAAGATATTTTATTTGCATTAATTTACTCATATTTCATTGGGCTGTGTTTTTTTTTTATTAAGTACTTGATAGCATTAGATTAATGTCACTGTTAAATATACAAAATCTTCTTAGATCGGGGTCCTGTCTCCTTGGACCACCAGAGGTCCCATTGACCCTTCAAGAAGGTCTTCAAAATAAACAAGGCATTTTGGCACATATCACAAAGTCTTGTTACCCACTATGCTCGTAAACTTCAATTCCCATTAAGCTCAGGCAGGCATAAGCTGAGTACCATTAACACGACTCATGAATAGCTGTCAAATTAAGAAAAAGAAGAAAGTGCAAGTACTTTGCATGGCCTGTGACTTTCAGCAACTGACTGCCCTTTTCCTTTCATTATCTGCCAATCAGTGATCCATCTTCTGTTCATTTATAATCCATTGACAATACAGATTTCTAAAGTCAGATCAAAAGGGAGATCTTGAATCTTTCACAACTATCGACCGACTATCTGATGGCTAATTTCCTATACTGTACAGTAATACATGTTTGTGTATATATATATATATATATATATATATATATTATATTTATATATATTGATTTTCTCACCCCTCCTGGGTGGTATGTTTATTCCTCATTCTCGGGTCCTCTACTAGAGGCCTGGGAGTTTGAGGGTTCTGCTCAGTATCTTTGCTGTTCCTGGAACAGCACTCTTCTGGACAACAATCTCAGATGTTCCACCTGGAATCTGTTGAAGCCGCTCCCCCCAACTTGGGGTCACAGCCCCAAGTGTTCCTATCACAACTGAGACTACTACTGCCTTCACTTTTCACATCTTTTCTAGCTCTTCTTTCAGTCCTTGGTATTTATTCATCTCATGGTTTTTCTTCCTCATGTTATAGTCATGGTCCAGATGTTTTGGCACATAATCCCAGCAATGTGGTTGTGCTTCTCAGTGTATGCTGTTCCTGCTTACATCTTGTACCTGGCTACTCTGTGCTAGATTGTCTCAGAGACCTCTTTGCAGAGTCTGTACCTTGGGTCTTGCCTGGTGTGGTAGTTCTACCGATAATGTGCTGATCATGTGCTGAGTACCTCTTCATGGGCTTCTAGGATTAGTGCCTCAGTGCTGTTTTTCAGCCCTGTCTTTACCAACCACTGGTAGTATTTTGTAATGTGAGCCACATCCACCATCTGCTGGTGCTGCACTCCATTGAGAGGTTTGTCTTACCATGGATCCTCCTCCTTTTCTGCATACTCTATCTGTTGTTGTCGTAGGCATTCCCTTAGCAGTTCATCATTGAGAGACATCTTTGTGATGTACTAGTGGATTCTCTGTGTTTCATCCCAGACTGTGGCCTTGACACTCATCAGGCCCTTCCTGTTTGTGTAAAGTCTCTGGGTGCTGGATTTCTGGTGGAATCCTCCATTAATAATGAGTAGTTTTCTTGTCTTGACAACCATTGTAACCAGCTCTTCTCTTGGCCAGGTTATTATTCCAGCTGGGTACCAAAAAACTGGTAGGGCAGATGTGCTGTTGACTTGGATCTTGTTCTTGCAATTGAACTGGGACTTCAGGACCCGTATGATGTTGCTATGCTCCTCCTGGACAGGAGTGCTTGGCTCTATACAAGATCAACAAGACAATAAGAGCTTTCATCAAGAACTCAAGGGCAATTGGAAAACAACTATATAAACAATTCCAAGACAATAACACAAGCGAACATCAAATGTGGTATAAAGGTAATACACTATCCCCGATGCTGTTCTCAACACCCTCAGCAAGATCATGAAGAAGAGTGGATATGGATATAGGTTGAAGAGTGAAGAAACAATCAGCCACCTACTCTGTACGGACGACATAACGCTGCATGCCAAGAGTGAGAGGGAAATTGACTCACTGATCCACCTAACTAGGATATACAGCAAGGTCCTGGAATGTCATTCGGACAGATAAGTGTGGGCGGATGATAGCAAGAAGAGGGAAGATGATCAGGATAGAAAGAGTTCAAGTACCTGAAAGCCAAATAGGAGATGTAGAGAACAGCTACATGTACCTGGGTTACCACAAACACATTGTCAAATATGAGGCCAGGAGGATATACAATTATACATTTTTTGCTGCCTGTTGGTAGTTGCAAATAAAACATTGCTGAGAAGCAGTCTGTGACTGTGGAAACCCTCTCTAATTAACAATCCCTATCCTGAAATAATGTAGTGCACTTTGGCTTAATCAATTTGCTGCTTTTTTTGCATGCTTGTTTTTTGTAGGTTTTTTTTGTGGGGGGGAAGGTAACATTGTCTTTTGCATTTTAACTCCACCTCCTTTGTCCATTCAAAGATATTTCCTTTATTTCGGTTGCTGTACTGTAGTCCATGATGTCACAACTCGAGTACATACACATATGACAGTAACTAGAGCCTCACTTCACACACCCAAATACAAGCAATATTGAATCTCTTCATTCTTCATCTCCCTGCAACATTCAGGCAATGACTGAAGCTTGGGAGATATTGCACCTCATCTATTTTGCCTTTGCACCATTTTATTATTTTTTACTATAACAATACCACCATTTATACCTGTAGTTTGCTTCTGTAACTTTCTGTGCATGCCGCTTTTCATTGCTATTTTAATTGAATGTATTCCACCAATATTTTATTTATATTTAATAATATTTTGGGTGATATAAACTTTTCAATTGTATACAACAAATGTTGTCCCCTTCTTCATCCTTTGCACCTCCTGGCTATAAATGCCTTTCTGTACTTGTGTTTCATCTCCATCCCTGTTCCTTAGGCCCCACTTCACACAACTATATACAAGCAACACTGAATCAAAATGCATCTTAAAGGACCACTCTAGGCACCCAGACCACTTCAGCTTAATGAAGTGGTCTGGGTGCCAGGTCCTTCTAGGGTTAACCCATTTTTTCATAATTATAGCAGTTTCAGAGAAACTGCTATAATTATGAATGGGTTAAGCCTTCCCCCTAATCCTCCAGTGGCTGTCTCATTGACAGCCACTAGAGGCGCTTGCGTGCTTCTCACTGTGAAAATCACAGTGAGAGCACGCCAGCGTCCATAGGAAAACATTGTAAATGCTTTCCTATGAGACCGCTGAATCTTGCGCGCAGCTCTTGCCGCGCGTGCGCATTCAGCCGGCGGGGCGTAACGGAGGCGGAGAGGAGGAGGAGAGCTCTCCGCCCAGCGCTGGAAAAAGGTAAGTTTTTACCCCTTTCCCCTTCCAGAGCCGGGCGGGAGGGGGTCCCTGAGGGTGGGGGCACCCTCAGGGCACTATAGTGCCAGGAAAACGAGTATGTTTTCCTGGCACTATAGTGGTCCTTTAATTTTCTTTAAGCACTGTGTGACAGACCACCCTGTCCCTCGATTATAAAGCTTTTTGTCCCATTCTCCTGTTTGTTTGGTGGATTGCATTCACCTCCTATTTTAACCTTGTCCTGTTCGAATACCGAACAAATTACCGAATGACCAACCACCCATATGCGGAGTGTGCTGCTTGTTGACCTCTATCACACCTATCAGCACCTCTAAATCACAACATTCCAACGGTTGGCTGGGTGGTTATCGTTCGTATTACCGAACATGTTCCGGCGGCCATCTTTAGCCAGGAACACATACAGCGTGTTTGGTCATCGAGTGTATGGAACGCAAATGGAACTTCCTCTTCCATCGAAGTTTGGGAAAATATGTCAGAATGCAAAGGCGTTCGGTGGGAGCAAACTCCCGAACAAGGGACACAGACTGAATATACGCATGAACAGTTCTGTTCGGTATTTTTATTGTATTTAGTACCCCCAAAGGAGACCGACCACTCAGCCTGATTTCATGGAACTCTTTTGGGCAGGCACATCGTGGTACAAGTCGGTCTAAACTTTACCCTGTGGTGTTTCGGCTGCGTTCGTGAGATCTGAGTGCTTTCAGGATATGTCGTGTGCTCAGATCCAGGCTATCCGGGGATATAGGACTTGAGGGGGTACTCAATTGTTAAATACATGTTTTATGGTGTACTTGACATGTATGTCCTAGACCTGAGAGTAAATGTAATTATTTGCATGTTTTACAGTAGTCTCCTCTCAGGTCCAGTGGGGAATGCCCCTGGGATATGTTACAGAAAACCCCTTGCATGGGGATTCACATAAAAGGCCGTGTGTGGTTTACCCTCAACACAGAGCCTCGTCTCATGCTTGTAGGGAACAGCTATAACAGCTATATTGTTGCTTTTAGGATTATCGCTTCCAGGATTATTGCAGCTCTACTCACACCGGGGGAAAAAGAACATCTCTGGCAGCTAAACCCCTCTTCCCATCAGGGTGTCTGCCACATACTGTCTTCTGTGTGTCTGTGTTTATGGTTTTTTCTTGCGTTTGTCTCTGTGTATCTGTGCATATTTCTATGTCTTTGCATTCATTTCCCAGTACCGACGCGTTACATTCCGTAGCAATTCCAACCGCTGTGAAATCATATTTAATAATTTTTTTCTTTAAATGTAATATACCGTATATACTCGAGTATAAGTCGAGTTTTTCGGCACATTTTTTGTGCTGAAAAACCCTAACTCGACTTATACTCGAGTTAATGTCTGTATTATGGCAATTTACATTGCCATAATACAGACCAGGACCGCCGGGCTCATTACAAGCCCGGCGGTCCTGTTGGGGGCTGACACCGCGGCTCTTGCGAGACTTACAGTGGGAGCTGACAGAGGAGCTGCACGGAGGAGAAGGGAGCTGACAGGAGCTGCAGGAAGGTAAGTAACCGCTCACTGTCAGCCCCCCCTCCTACACAGCCCATACACTGGACCACCAGGGAGTGAGAGCAAGCTAACAAGCAGGGAGGGGGGACGAAAATTAAATTAAATAATAAAAAAACTACAATAAAAAATATTAAAATAAAAAACAAAATATTAAAATAAAATAAACTTAAAATATTAAAATAAAATAATAAAATAAAAAAACTTAAAATATTAAAATAAAAAATGTATAATAAAAATGCCCTCCTCCCACCCAGTTCACACACACACACACACACACACACACACACACACACACACACACTCTCATACAAACACACAATCTGCATTATATACACACACACTCATACAAACACACACTCTGCATTATACACACACACACTCATACAAACAATCTGCATTCTACACACACTCATACAAACACACACACACACTCTGCATTATATACATACAGAGTGTGTGCGTATATAATGCAGAGTGTGTGTGTGTTTGTATGAGTGTGTGTAGAATGCAGATTGTTTGTATGAGTGTGTGTGTGTATAATGCAGAGTGTGTGTTTGTATGAGTGTGTTTGTAGAATGCAGATTGTTTGTATGAGTGTATGTGTATATAATGCAGAGTGTGTGTTTGTATGAGTGTGTTTGTAGAATGCAGATTGTTTGTATGAGTGTGTGTGTATAATGTAGAGTGTGTGTATGCGTGTGTGTGTGTGTATATAATGCAGAGTGTGTGTATGAGTGTGTGTGTGTGTAATGCAGATTGTTTGTATGAGTGTGTGTATATAATGCAGAATGTGTGTTTGTATGAGTGTGTGTGTATATATAATGCAGAGTGTGTGTTTGTATGAGTGTATGTATATATAATGCAGAGTGTGTGTTTGTATGAGTGTGTGTGTATATAATTCTAAAAATCACAGAATTTCATAGCCCCAAGTTTTACCCTCGACTTATCCACGAGGCATAGCATATTTCACAATTGTTGGTCACAAAACTGCCCTCGACTTATACACGAGTATATACGGTAATATAAAAAAAAGCATAGAGGCTTCTTTGCTAAAGTGAGAATTCAAAGTGAATTTAAAATATAAGGTCAAAGTAGTCTGTTATGCTTTGAATTTAGCTACTCTGACCTTAAATTTGAAATTCTCATTTTAGTAACTAATCATGTTATGATTATGAGGGCAAAACAATAAAAAGAACTTTGGTCTTGTGGTTTCTGATGTCACCCAAAATACCTCAATGATATTTTTGTAACAATAAACTCTACCATTATGTTTTCCCAGTCTATCTGTAAAGGTGACCTATTTAATTAGTTAGTGCTCAATCATGCTATACTCCATAACTGTAACGGATGCATCTCACATCACACCCAGTCAGCCTTTGGATGTACTAAGGACAATAAGCATTGGAGTCCAGAAACAGCTGGATGACCACAGCTGCCTAATACTAGTGTAGACTGCGTAACTCTGAAGTCCACCTATGCTTTCGTAGCCAAGTTACAATGCTGGACTATATGCCAACCTCACATCTCTAAAAATACTTCAGATCTGAGCCATAAACACTTTCATGACACACTTAGCCATAAAATTACACCCAAGCCACATCTGAGAATATAATGATAGTGTTGCATTACTTCCTTCTTTGAGTGAACTCTGCAGGGTTTGACATCTACTTCCAATGGTGAGATTTTGCTGATGTCAGAAAAAAAAATCACAGAACTTCAGCCAACTGCTAAGTTACAAAGAATGAAATCTGTCTCTACTTGCTAGTGAAACCTAAATAACTTAGTTCAGATATTCCCATGTTTGGGGAAAACAGAACATAATTTTAAAAAATTACTTTTTTTTTTTTATATTTCACAAAAATCATATATGGGTATATGTCCTTGTAACACAGTGGGATTTTCTTCATTAAATGTTGAATTATAAAAAATCAGGACAAATACCACTCACATACATTACCCAGTGGGAAGCAGATCTACACCAAACGTTAGAGGGAGAAGACTGGCGGGATATCTGGGAAGCAGCAGCCAGGGGTGTCCATATGTGTAAAACTCAAGGAACAGGCGTACAAAACACTCCTGAGTTGGTACACCAACCCGGTAAAACTTCAAAGAATGGGAAAAAAACCCACGGACACATGCTGGAGGGGATGCGGAGCGAGGGATCATACATCCACATGTGGTGGACGTGTCCCAAGATAGAGAACTACTGGACAGATATCAAAAAAACTAATGACGGAAGTCCTAGAGAGACCAATACATAGGGACCCGTGGACATAGCTTCTAGCCAAACCGCTAGATGACCTCACAACATGAGAACAGAAACTAGTGAACAAAATGACGCTAGCGGCCAGATGGGCTCTAGCCCAACAATGGTTCAGCCCAGACATCCCCCCATGTACAAAGTGATAAACAAAATAAAGGTCAACTTCCTAATGGACAAACTGACAGCTCAGGTGCGTAATACCACAGCCTCCTTCGACAAGGTGGGGAAACCATGGTAAGACTTCCTGGACAAAACGACACGTAACCCGTGAACCCACACACGGGGACCTGAGCGAAACACACGAACACGAACCACTCAATGGGGACACTAAGACAGAAGCTCCCACAACAACTGGAACACAGTGCGGCAGAAACCCAGCTCCAACAAAACTCTAAAGTTGAGAACTCCACAAAATGCACCGCAATAGGCCACTTTATACGTCAATGTATGAGATTAGCAGCAAATACCAATATGGAAAACCGTAATGTATACTTGATATGTGTGCAATAGATTTGCAATGCTTCATTCCTGAACTCAAAAATAAAAAATTCAAAAAAATAAAAAAAAATCAAGACAAATAACAGAAATCTAAAAAAAATATATATTCAACTCAGTTGCCAAGTTGGCTGTCTAGTACTTATTTTCTTCTATTGTGATATTCTTTGTGACATAACTCCCAATGTACAGATAAACCCCCACGGAACCCCTTCCTATTCTCTCCTGCTAATAGTTTATAAATCTATTTAACATTTTTTTTTTATCTTTAATAAAAAACAAATACAATTCTATCAGCCATGGGAATGTTGGGCATAGAGCCCCATCAAAGAGTTCTAAGAACCATTTTGTGTTTCCTGT
>CAKOES020000554.1:0-19193 GCA_933207985.1 Pelobates cultripes
TTGTTTATATGTATTTTATGCTTTTATAAGGTTTATAACATAATTATTGCAGACTGAAGGAATATTGAATACTTAAACGACATAATATGCTGACTGTGACAGACTAAGGTATTTCTTCTATAGGATGTAAGACAATGCTAAATTTCAGGATGTCTTGCCCATTCCGATTTTAAGGATATTCTTTTCCAGACGTATGCAAAAGCTTATCTTTTCATTGTCAGAATAACGTAATACAAGGAAGTAATAAATCTTATAGTCTGTACTGTATTTGCATATACCATGGCTAATGTAAGCAAACTATGTATAAAAGCCAGCTCTGGAATACACTCATTTGAGAGTCTTGTAAAGCTGTTGTCCGTGTGTTATTGCTTACAATGATTCTCCATCAACATTGATTATGGTGACCGAGGGATCGAGAACCGAGGGGATTAGAGTCCATTACAACATTAACCCTTTCAATAGTGTATAAACAGAGCGAGTCTTGCTTCTATCTATCTATGGATTTATATAGTGTATAAACAGAGCGAGCCCTGCTTCTATCTATCTATGGATTTATATAGTGTATAAACAGAGCGAGCCCTGCTTCTATCTATCTATGGATTTGTATAGTGTATAAACAGAGCGAGCCCTGCTTCTATCTATCTATGGATTTATATAGTGTATAAACAGAGCGAGCCCTGCTTCTATCTATCTATGGATTTTATATAGTGTATAAACAGAGCGAGCCCTGCTTCTATCTATCTATGGATTTATATAGTGTATAAACAGAGCGAGCCCTGCTTCTATCTATCTATGGATTTTATATAGTGTATAAACAGAGCGAGCCCTGCTTCTATCTATCTATGGATTTATATAGTGTATAAACAAAGCGAGCCCTGCTTCTATCTATCTATGGATTTATATATTGTATAAACAGAGCGAGCCCTGCTATCTATCTATCTATGGATTTATATAGTGTATAAACAAAGCGAGCCCTGCTTCTATCTATCTATGGATTTATATAGTGTATAAACAGAGCTTTAAGTCTCTGCTTCTATCTATCTATGGATTTATATAGTGTATAAAACAGAGCTTAGCCCTGCTTCTATCTATTCATGGATTTATAGTGTATAAACAGATGTAGCCCCTGCTTCTATCTATCTATGGATTTATATAGTGTATAAACAGATGCAGCCCTGCTTCTATCTATCTATGGATTTATATAGTGTATAAACAGAGCGAAAGCCCTCTACTTCTATCTATGGATTTATATAGTGTATAAACTATTTTAGCCCTGCTTCTATCTATGGATTTATATAGTGTATAAACAGAGCGAGTCCTGCTTCTATCTATCTATGGATTTATATAGTGTATAAACAGAGCGAGTCCTGCTTCTATCTATCTATGGATTTATATAGTGTATAAACACAGTGAGCCCTGCTTCTATCTATCTATGGATTTATATAGTGTATAAACAGAGCGAGTCCTGCTTCTATCTATCTATGGATTTATATAGTGTATAAACAGAGCGAGTCCTGCTTCTATCTATCTATGGATTTATATAGTGTATGAACACAGCGAGCCCTGCTTCTATCTATCTATGGATTTATATAGTGTATAAACAGAGTGAGTCTTGCTTCTATCTATCTATGGATTTATATAGTGTATAAACAGAGCGAGCCCTGCTTCTATCTATCTATCTATATATTTATATAATGTATAAACAGAGCGAGCCCTGCTTCTTCTATCTATCTATGGATTTATATAGTATATAAACAGAGCGAGCCCTGCTTCTATCTATCTATGGATTTATATAGTGTATAAACAGAGCGAGCCCTGCTTCTATCCATCTATGGATTTATATAGTGTATAAACAGAGCGAGCCCTGCTTCTATCTATCTATGGATTTATATAGTGTATAAACAAAGCGAGCCCTGCTTCTATCTATCTATGGATTTATATAGTGTATAAACACAGCGAGCCCTGCTTCTATCTATCTATGGATTTATATAGTGTATAAACAGAGCGAGCCCTGCTTCTATCTATCTATGGATTTATATAGTGTATAAACACAGCGAGCCCTGCTTCTATCTATCTATGGATTTATATAGTGTATAAACAGAGCGAGCCCTGCTTCTATCTATCTATGGATTTATATAGTGTATAAACACAGCGAGCCCTGCTTCTATCTATCTATGGATTTATATAGTGTATAAACAGAGCGAGCCCGGCTTCTATCTATCTATGGATTTATATAGTGTATAAACAGAGTGAGTCTTGCTTCTATCTATCTATGGATTTATATAGTGTATAAACAGAGCGAGCCCTGCTTCTATCTATCTATGGATTTATATAGTGTATAAACAGAGCGAGTCCTGCTTCTATCCATCTCTGGATTTATATAGTGTATAAACAGAGCGAGTCCTGCTTTTATCTATCTATGGATTTATATAGTGTATAAACACAGCGAGCCCTGCTTCTATCTATCTATGGATTTATATAGTGTATAAACACAGCGAGCCCTGCTTCTATCTATCTATGGATTTATATAGTGTATAAACAGAGCGAGTCCTGCTTCTATCTATCTATGGATTTATATAGTTTATAAACAGAGCGAGCCCTGCTTCTATCTATGGATTTATATAGTGTATAAACAGAGCGAGCCCTGCTTCTATCTATCTATGGATTTATATAGTGTATAAACAGAGTGAGCCCTGCTTCTATCCATCTATGGATTAATATAGTGTATAAACAGAACAAGCCCTGCTTCTATCTATCTATGGATTAATATAGTGTATAAACAGAACAAGCCCTGCTTCTATCTATCTATGGATTTATATAGTGTATAAACAGAGCGAGCCCTGCTTCTATCTATGGATTTATATAGTGTATAAACAGAGTTTCAGCCCCTGTTTTATCTATTCATGGATTTATATAGTGTATAAACAGAGCTTGTGTCCTGCTTCTATTCATATGGATTTATATAGTGTATAAACAGAAAGCTAAGCCCTGCTTCTATCTATCTATGGATTTTTATAGTGTATAAACAGAGCGAGCCCTGCTTCTATCTATCTATCGATTTATATAGTGTATAAACAGAGTGAGTCCTGCTTCTATCTATCTATGGATTTATATAGTGTATAAATAGAGCGAGTCCTGCTTCTATCTATGGATTTATATAGTGTATAAACAGAGCGAGTCCTGCTTCTATCTATCTATATATTTATATAATGTATAAACAGAGCGAGCCCTGCTTCTATCTATCTATGGATTTATATAGTGTAAAAACAGAGCGAGTCCTGCTTCTATCTATCTATATATTTATATAATGTATAAACAGAGCGAGCCCTGCTTCTATCTATCTATGGATTTATATAGTGTATAAACAGAGCGAGCCCTGCTTCTATCTATGGATTTATATAGTGTATAAACAGAGCGAGCCCGGCTTCTGTCTATCTATGGATTTATATAGTGTATAAACAGAGCGAGCCCTGCTTCTATCTATCTATGGATTTATATAGTGTATAAACAGAGCGAGCCCTGCTTCTATCTATCTATGGATTTATATAGTGTATAAACAAAGCAAGCCCAGCTTCTATCTATCGATGTATATAGTGTATAATTGTGACGGAACGCTGGCACTCCGACTGAGTACCTCCGCCAATCGATGCTCCTAATGCTCGCTGAGGACTCCAAGCACTCCAACCGACACCATCAGCACTGCAGACCCCACTTCCAGCGATGCAACTGCGCCGGGGTCTCTGCTGTTTCCACCCACCCTGGACCCAAGGCCAGGATCCAGCTTCCAGTGGGTGAACCTCTCTTTCCCAGAGAGCAGGAACAGGAACAAATCAAGCTATTGCAAGAGCTTCCTCTGGGGAGTAAGTGATTATAGCAATCCCCAGAGTGTAGGTATCCCTTCCCCCAAACATGAGCCAAGGCTTAATGCTGGAACAAGACTGATTTACTGGCACACATAACTCACAATTTATGCAACACAAAACTCCTCCTCTGGGCCAGGCTAGATAATTGAGTTTCTACAATACACAAAGCTCAATTATCTGCTGGCCAGAAATAATACAGTTTCATAAAACACACAGGGACCCCAAAACATGCAATAACCCCATAAAAAAGTATATCCTTGGAACCGGGGGATCTGGTTGAACCACATATCCAAAATTCACCCAGATCCGTTCAGTACTTTGGAAAATACAGTTTAATGCAGATTCTGCAGAACATATACAGGCTAAATGAAAAACAATCACTTTATAATGTGTCCCCTGCTGTATAGTCCAAAACCACTGCACGATGTCTCTGTGCACCAAATACTGGCGAGATGGCACCGTGTTGAAAAGTCCAAACAGTGTCTGTGAGTTAAAATGGCCGCCATCCATTGTTCTCACCATGTGCTTCTGATACAGGAAATGGTGGCCACCCAGTAACTCCACAGTATGTCCCCAGATGGTTCTTAAAGGGCCAGCAGCAGCACAACACAAATCCATTATGCCCAAATCATGTCTTTAAAGGGCAATACAAACCAGGGGCCATAGTCACAGGGCAAGAGGCGGGCAAGCAGTCCTCTCCAGGCACAAGTGGCGAAGGGCACTTCGTCACACATCTTCCCTTTGGGGGGAAGACTAAACAGGTACCTGACCTTCTGCCGGTCAGTACCTAGATTAGTCGGGCAGCCCACCCACAAAGAAAAATACACAGAGTAACCCCCCCACAATAAATGGTACTGGCCTGTAGGTTCAAGTTTGTAGTGGGACAGCGCAGCACTCTCGGTCTCCCTGGTGCAGCTAGGCAAACTGCTGGTGTTGCTTGGGGGGCAGAGGCCAGCGGCGCTCTGCCCTGCTGCCAGCTCTTCCACTGGGGTAACCCGTGGTAAGTCAGGCTCTGATACAGGGGAAAAGGGGGGGCAGAGGCTAACAGAGCTCTGCCCAGAGGCCAGCTCTTCTGCTGGGAGGGGGTCAGTGGGTATCGCAGGCTCATCCACTGCCCCCAGGACCCGGTTGGGATGTAGCTGGGGAGGGGAAGTTTCGCTTACCTCCTCCTCCTGGCATCCCTGCGGGGTTGGTTGGGGATCTGGACCGCCCGTCCAGCCTCCCTGTAGGACTGGCACAGAGACCGCGGTCCCATCTGCGCCAGTGTGGTTAGGTTTGTCTTCCCCCTCTCCCGGTATCTCTGGCTGCTGTTGGAGGGGGAGGCTGGTTGCCCCCACTCCCCAGGACGCTGGTTGCTGTAAGGTGGAGGGATCGACCATCACCTCCTCCTGGAACTCAGGCCGCCGCTGGGGAGAGAGACCAGTTGTCTCCTCTCCCTGTATATTATGCTGCCGCTGGGGACCTGGGCTGACTGCCCAGCATCCCTGTAGGGCCGGCAGAGAGACTTCGGTCCCATCTCCGCTTGCCATCTCTGTGTGTCCCCAGGACAAGTCTATGAGGTCGCCCACCTCCGGCTGCTGTTGGAGAGGGAGGCCGGTTGCCTCCCCTCCCCAGGACGCTGGTTGCTGTGCGGGGGAGGGATCTACCATCACCTCCTCCTGGAACTCAGGCCGCCGCTGGGGAGAGAGACCGGTTGTCTCTTCCCTCTGTACGGTGCACTGCCGCTGGGATGGGAGGTCGCTGCTCTCCTCTCCCTGTAACTCACTCTGTCGCTGGAGACGGGGTGTCAATACCCCCAAACTCCACAGTTGGTACTCGAAGTTCCGTGCGTCTTGGTTCTCAGCACTCAACATGCGCATCACTTGATGGACCACCTCATCTGAAGGGTTTGGGCCAAACCAGACCAGCCGCGCCTTTACTTCCTTCATGAAATCAGCACCCTCATAGCACTGTTGTGGTGGAATCTCGGTAAAAATAAATTTAGTAGGCCGAGATTACCACGTGGCATGTGTACGTGCATATGCTGACGTATCGATCAGTTGGTTGCACGAGGCAAGATACGATCAGTAGTGTACGGAGCATGTGCAAGAATACAGGATGTAGTATTCCCCTCCTCCATTGTGCTGGACAAGCCATGCGGTCAAGCAGGAAGTTAATTCTTATTTGTAATGATTGGTCAAGAGAATGTGCGGGTGGAGCTTAATATGGGAGGAGTTATGTGCCTATATAGGGAGCCTGCACTATTGTTCAGGGCTCAGAACTTGCTGTATTTTTGGTGACATTAGTCCCTCTGAGTCCCGATCGGTGATCCAATAAAGAATCTCTTCCTTCCTGAAGAAACCTGTGTCCATCTCTCTGTGCTTTGCTTCCGTCAGTTTCTCCGGTATCATTTGGTGCATTGGCCGGGAAGCTCATCGTTCAACGGTAGCTGAGAGGCAGAGGCGTGAGACGGTCTATCTTTGCCCACGTTCTCTACGGCTGCACCCCTGAACTTCTGCGTGGACCTCCCTTCGTCTCGGCGCCACTGGTCTGTTGTCCAGGAGATCATCGGCCTCTACGTAAGAAGTGCTGGGGTGTCCCCGTCGATGAGTGTGAACTCAGGTTCAGGAACGAGGAGGTAAGACAACTGCTGTTTTAGACGGCAGACCCACTAGGGGTATACCGATTGTGCGGTAGGCCCAAAAGGGGTTTAAATCTGTGTATGGAATCTGCCCCCTCTGTCGGAGGGAAGGAGCGAAGGCGCACCGCTCGATCGAACGCTCTTTAGTAAGACCGTTTGATCTGGTTAGTCAGGCGGGGTCCTGTGTAAATAGCCCTAGCCGGACACCGGTGTCTTGTCTAGACTAGCGTTCTAGGGTGTATATTACGTTCGCTAGGTCGGAGGGACCGGGAGACTAAGCGGCGCCTGTGTAAATTCGGTTCGCTAGCTCTCAACCTATCTTGGCTAAGTGGGAAGGCGTGTAAATTTGGAACCCACTAGACTTTTGATAGAGTAAATAGACTAGAAGGGCAATTTTGTAAATTTCGCCCTCTAGTTCGCTATATGTGGTGTTTGGGCAGTGTGGCTAACCAAAACGGGTGTATATAGTTTTAGGTAGTCCATTCAAGGTACTGGCCAATAGTTTAGTTGGGATTGTAAATGTGTTAAAGATTGTTAGTAAAGTGTATATCTTGTTAGATAGCGCGAGCTCAGCCGTCTAGCGAGAGTGTTAATAGTGTGTTGCTGTATCATAGTGCACGGTACCATAACCCTGTATATTTACTGACACTGTATATAAGTACTAATCATTGTCGTCTATTGCATGTTTAACACCGTAACCACTAATAATTGTATTGTGACCTTAAATTGTGCTTTGACCTATGCTAACCGTACTGTAACCGATACTAGTAAAAGACGATGTTACTGGGGTGTGTTATAGACGGGTAATTCATATATAGAGAATTATAGCGTGGGTGACTGTATAGTTTCGCCAAAGGGCATAATATTGATTATTTAGTGACTGGTGTAACAGCTGTGTGTGTACGGGAATTCCCTGAGTGATTATTGTGTTATTGTGTACGTTTCACTCGGTAACTGTACCACGTGGTGCTGTTGCCAGAGGAAACGGGTGTGACTGTTGAATAAGAACGCGTGCATAGTATTCGTTGTCAACGACGTTCCATTGATAAGTATGGGCGCGTCAGAGTCAACGATTTCGGATCCCTTAGGTTGTATGGTAAAGAATTTTAAAAAGGGATTCAAAACATGTGATTTTGGGGTTAAAATGTCTCCTGTACGTTTGGTCACTTTGTGCACTAGGGAGTGGCCTATTTTGGTTGCGGCATGGCCGCCGCGTGGCAGTTTGGATCCAACCCTGGTACAGCGTGTACACGTGGCTGTATCAGGTAGGCCTGAACTTTACGGACAGTTTCCATACATTGATTGTTGGGGGCAGGCCGTAAACGACTCGCCAAAATGGATCCGGATATGCCACGAGGAGCAATGTCGCCTCATGGTGGCCAGGACTTGTTTGTCCACTAGGACTGGTGTTAGGCCCATTTTGGACACGCCCCCTGAGTCCGAGATCCCTTTGCCGCCTCCTTACTTTCCTTTAAGAGGAAGTGACGCGAATGCAGGAAGCTCTGCACCCCTTCCCCTATTGCCCCCATCCACTTCCGCTTCCTCCTCCAGTACAGAATCCACCCCCCCTCGTATTAAAACTCCCCTTCCGGAACCAGGACCAACCCCCATTAGATCTGAATATCCTGATTTGAAGAGAGCAGTATGAGAGAGACTTACCCAGGGCAGGTTACGGAAACTTTAGAGGCAGAGCGAGAGGTAGAGGAGGCCCCGGAGGGAGTAATGGTAATAGAGGGAGTAATGGGAACAGAGGAAGTGTAAGGGAAGATAGGTACTATCCAGCAGCGCAAAGGTCCCGCGATAGAGAAGGTAGGGACTTTGTGGGATTGGCTGACACGGTCATGGAGGACTATTGATACCGACCGGGCTCCATCCCCCTTGGTCGAGCGGAGCCTATGGTCGATGTATCAATAGGGGGAAAAAGGAGTGCGTTTATGATCGACACTGGTGCTGAACATTCGGTGGTGACTAATCAAGTTGCTCCTCCATCTGGAAGAACTATTACTGTAATAGGAGCAACTGGAAGAAGTGCTGAAAAACCGGTTCTTAAAAGTCGACTCTGTACATTGGGAGGCCACGTAGTAAAACATCAATTCCTTTATATGCCTGAGTGTCCAGTCCAATTGCTGGGACGTGATATGCTATCCAAATTACAAGCGCAGATTACGTTCCTACCAAATGGAACAACATCCTTAAAGTTTAATGGACCCTCAGGTATTATGACATTGTCCGTACCAAAGGAAGAAGAGTGGCGACTTTATACAGTGTTGACTAGCCAAAACCCGAGGAGTGATGAATCCTTATTTAACATACCAGGAGTTTGGGCAGAGAACAACCCACCAGGACTGGCCCGCAATATTCCACCTATTAAAATCGAACTAAAACTTGGGGTTTATCCAGTAAGCCTGAGACAATATCATATTCCGCAGAAGGCTAAGAAGAACATCCAATCTTATCTGGATAAGTTCATACGGTATGGTATCCTAAAATTCTGTACTTCCCCCTGGAACACCCCATTGCTGCCTGTTCAAAAGCCCGGTACAGATGAGTATCGACCTGTGCAGGACTTGAGAGCAGTCAATGATGCGGTTGTTAGTATACATCCAGTCGTGCCCAATCCATATAACCTGCTTGCTTTAATTCCGGGCGGGGCTACTTACTTTACAGTCTTAGATCTCAAAGATGCCTTCTTTTGCCTCCGAATTGCCGCAGAAAGCCAATGTATCTTCGCTTTCCAATGGGAAAATGCTGTAACGGGCTCGAAACGCCAAATGACCTGGACAAGATTGCCCCAGGGGTTTAAAAATTCACCTACCCTATTTGGTTCAGCTCTAAGTCAAGATCTACTAGATTTCGAGTCTATCCCAGGAGAGTGTGTATTATTACAATATGTAGATGACTTGTTGATAGCAGCAGTTACAAAGGAAGTATGTCAGCAAGCAACGCACGATCTACTACACATTCTCTGGAAGGCAGGATACAAGGTGTCAAGAAGGAAGGCTCAGTTGTGTTTGCCAACTGTCAAATATCTGGGATTCCATATCTCTGAAGGTCAAAGAATTATGGGGCCAGAGAGAAAAGAAGCTGTGTGCCAAATACCGATACCCAGGAATAGAAGACAAGTGCGAGAATTCTTGGGGGCAGCAGGCTTCTGTAGGATATGGATTCCCAGCTACGCGATACTGGCAAAACCTCTGTATGCAGCTATCAAAGGTACAGAGCACGACCCCTTCTTATGGACTCAAGAACAGCAAACGGCATTCGAAGATGTGAAGAGGGCTTTGATGAGTGCCCCAGCATTAGGTCTACCTGACCACACACGGCCATTCTACCTGTATGTACATGAGCAAAGAAGAATGGCTGTGGGAGTATTGACACAGTACTTGGGATCATGGCAAAGACCTGTTGCCTACATGTCTAAGCAACTGGATGCAGTGGCCAGCGGACTTCCACCTTGTCTAAGAGCTGTAGCTGCAGCCGCCCTGCTAGTAGCTGAAGCCGATAAACTCACTCTGGGTCAAGAACTTTATGTACGAGTTCCACATGCAGTACAGACGTTGTTGGATTACAAAGGAAATCATTGGTTTAGTAACAGCCGTATGATCAAGTATCAAGCAATGTTGTGTGAAAACCCAAGAGTGCATTTAGAGACTGTAAATACCTTAAATCCAGCTACCCTTTTGCCACAACCTACTGAAAGTCAACATGATTGTTTGGAAGTAATGGATGAAGTATTTTCAAGTAGACCAGATCTTCGTGATTTTCCCATCCAGAACCCTGATGTTCAATATTACACCGACGGCAGTAGTTATGTAAAAGAAGGGATCCGCTATGCAGGATATGCAGTAACAACGATAGACAAGGTGATAGAAGCTCGGCCACTGGCAAAAGGAACATCAGCACAAAAGGCAGAATTGATAGCACTGACACGAGCGTTACAATTGGCTGAAGGTTTAAGAGTGAACATTTACACGGACTCCAAGTATGCGTTTTTAACCACTCATGCCCACGGAGCTTTGTATAAAGAAAGAGGATTATTGAATTCAGAAGGCAAAGAAATCAAATACGCAGCTGAGATCCTACAACTATTGGAAGCAGTGTGGGAGCCGAAAGAAGTCGGTATTATACATTGTCGTGCGCATCTGAGAGGAGATGGTGATGTAACCAAAGGGAATCGGATGGCAGATAGTGCAGCTAAGCGTGCTGCTGAATCAGGAAGACAGGAATATGTGGGGTATATAGCTGCTCTTATACCAACTCCACTGTCTCAATGGACTCCAATTTATACAGCTCAAGAAGAGGAGTGGTTAAGGACTGAACCTGGAAAGTATTTGGAGAACAAATGGTATCAGTTAGAAGATGGAAGAATAGTTATTCCAGCATCACTAGCGGTAGAAATTGTCCAAAACTATCATAACGGGACACACTCTGGGAGAGACAGTACAGAAGAATCTCTCAGAAAACATTTCTACATACCAAGATTGTCCAACTTGACTCAGGCCATTGTACGTAGATGTGTAACGTGTGCTAAAAATAATGCAAGACAAGGACCAGTAAAGCCACCAGGAGTCCAGTTTATGGGGGGACTTCCCATGTCCGATTTACAAATTGATTATACAGTGATGCCTAAATCGGGTGGACATCGCTACCTGCTGGTAGTGGTGTGCACCTATTCAGGCTGGGTAGAAGCATGTCCTACTCGTACAGAGAAAGCAGGAGAAGTCGTGAGATTCCTGCTACGAGAAATAATACCCCGATATGGACTACCCTGCTCTACAGGATCGGACAATGGTAAAGCTTTTGTTCATCAGTGCCTACAACAATTGACTCATATGCTTGGTATAAAGTGGAGGCTTCATACGGCATATAGACCCCAGAGTTCTGGTAAGGTAGAGAGAATGAATAAAACTATTAAGAATCAGTTGGCTAAAATGTGTCAGGAAACCCAACTTAAGTGGAACGTTCTCTTGCCCATAGCTCTATTGCGAATCCGTAGTACACCTACCAGAAGGATGGGCCTCTCTCCTTTGAAATCATGTACGGGCGACCACCTCCCGTGCTTGGTAACTTAAGGGGGGATTTGAGTCAGTTGGGAGAAGGAATTACCCGGCAGCAGGTTGTAGAGTTGGGTAAGACTATGGAGGAGGTACAGAAATGGGTACAAGATAGATTACCTGTGAATATTTATCCCCAATTCATAGTTACCACCCAGGCGACCAAGTGTGGATTAAAGAGTGGAATAATGTGCCGTTAGGGCCCAAGTGGAGAGGTCCTTATGTTGTTCTTCTGTCTACCCCTACAGCGATAAAAGTAGCCGAAGTGGCTCCGTGGATACATCACCCCAGGGTTAAACCAGCAGCAGCCGATTCCTGGCAAGTTACAGCAAATCCAGAGAATCCCTGCAAGATCCGGTTAAAACGCACGACTCAGTCGGAGTGACGAGGAACTTTGTGGATTACAAATTTTATTGTTTCAGAGACTTGGTGAGTGAGAAGGCCATAATAAAGCCTGTCCACTCACCAACGAGTGTATAAGTTAGGGAAAGTCTTGAGGGGACCCCTGTGAAGACGAGCAGAACTCCATTCCCTGCAGTCCTTACATCCTGGAAGCTGAGGTGCCTTCGCACGGACGAAGACTGAGGATGACGACGAAAGATGTTTTTTTAATAATGTTTATTTATGTGTATTTTTATATTTAGGAAGGTAGAGGTACCAACACTCCTAGCTGTGAGGTATGCATTAAGACTACAAGAACAGGTAACCATATATCCCAGACCCTAATTTGGCATTCGCAATATGAGTGTAAAGGAGATGTATCAAGATGTAGATACTTAAATATAGAATATAGTGTGTGTCATTTAGGAGTAGGAGAACCTAAGTGCTTCAGTCCTGAGTATCAACCCCGTACAATTTGGTTGACTCTCAGAAATTGAGATTCTCAGGGGACCCTAATTAATAAGACGGTATTAAAATCCGTATATTCTTCAGGTGCTCTGCTATTTGATGCGTGTAAAGCAATATCAAGTGGTAGAAAGTCGTGGAATGTATGTGGGGATCTTAGATGGGAGAGGACGTATGGGTCTAACGATAAATATATTTGTCCCAGTAGTAAAAATAAATATGTAAGTCCAAGATGCCCAAATAGAGATTATAACCTCTGCCCATATTGGTCTTGTGTGGGGTGGGCGACTTGGGGACAGACAGCAGACAAGGACATGATTGTGACTAAGTTGCCTACTGATCCATATTGTAAGTCTATGGAATGCAATCCAATCTATATACTTATAAATAACCCTGACAAGTTCTTAGATAAATATGGTAATTTATTTGGGTTTCAAATATATGGGACGGGTTTAGACCCTGGGACAATATTGTTTATAGGGATAGAGACTGATACGGCAACCTCCCAAACTCATCAAGTATACCATTCCTTTTATGAAGAGATGAGCATAGATAATAAGATCCCCCATAATGCTAAAAACTTGTTCATTGATTTAGCCGAGAGTATTGCCGGTAGTCTCAATGTTACCAACTGCTATGTGTGTGGAGGTACTAACATGGGAGACCAATGGCCTTGGGAAGCAAAGGAGGTAATGTCCGGTTCTGAGGCAGTTGACCAATTAATATCTACACAAGCCGACTATCATATGAGTGTTAGAGGTAAATCTGAGTGGAGATTGAAGACCTCCACCATAGGTTATGTTTGCATAGCGAGGAAAGGAATGATGTATAATACTTCTGTAGGAGAATTAACTTGTCTAGGGCAAAAAGCTTATGATGATGATACAAAGAACACAACTTGGTGGTCGGCTTCAAATGTCTCAGAACCATCTAACCCGTTTGCAAGATATGCCAATTTAAAGGACGTATGGTTTGATCTATCCATCACATCTAACTGGAGAGCCCCAGCGAATTTGTACTGGATCTGTGGTAAGAAGGCCTATTCGAAGTTACCACAGGACTGGGAAGGGGCATGTGTGTTGGGTATGTTAAAACCATCCTTCTTCTTGTTGCCTATTGAAACAGGTGAGACTTTAGGTGTTAAAGTGTATGATGTGAATCATAGGAAGAAAAGGGGACCCATAGAGATAGGTGCCTGGGAAGATAATGAATGGCCTCCCAGCGTATTATAGATTATTATGGGCCAGCCACGTGGGCAGAGGATGGTACCTTTGGTTATAGAACCCCTATTTATATGCTCAACCGCATTATAAGGTTGCAGGCGGTGGTTGAGATCATTACTAACGAGACATCACAAGCGCTCAATCTTCTAGCGAAGCATAATACCAGGATGAGGACAGCAGTTTACCAAAATAGATTAGCCTTGGATTATCTTTTGGCAGTAGAGGGAGGTGTATGTGGGAAGTTTAACCTGAGCAATTGTTGTCTTCAAATAGATGACGAAGGGCAAGCAATAGCTGAGCTTACTAGCCATATGGTTAAACTAGCGCATGTGCCTACTCAGGTATGGAAAGGGTACAATCCAAGTAGTTGGTTTGGTAGCTGGTATGAGTGGTTTTGAGGGCTTAAGGCAGTGGTAGGTGGAGTCCTACTGATTTTAATGTTGTGTCTACTCCTGCCGTGTCTTATACCCTTAGTAGTTAGGTCTGTGCAAAGCCTGATAGAAAATATAGCAGAGAGCTGCTGCACAGATAATGGTAATTTATAAATATAAGGCTCTAGATCAGGGAGAACCAATGCAGGAAGACGAGTGTTGAAGATTCACATCATAGGATAAGTCTGGTCTGGTTCAAAGGTAACTTGTGGTGTATGCAAACCAAGGTTAAGTGATGCCTCAAGTAATTGTAAAATATCAAGAGGCATCAAAGGGGGGAATGTGGTGGAATCTCGGTAAAAATAAATTTAGTAGGCCGAGATTACCACGTGGCATGTGTACGTGCATATGCTGACGTATCGATCAGTTGGTTGCACGAGGCAAGATACGATCAGTAGTGTACGGAGCATGTGCAAGAATACAGGATGTAGTATTCCCCTCCTCCATTGTGCTGGACAAGCCATGCGGTCAAGCAGGAAGTTAATTCTTATTTGTAATGATTGGTCAAGAGAATGTGCGGGTGGAGCTTAATATGGGAGGAGTTATGTGCCTGTATAGGGAGCCTGCACTATTGTTCAGGGCTCAGAACTTGCTGTATTTTTGGTGACATTAGTCCCTCTGAGTCCCGATCGGTGATCCAATAAAGAATCTCTTCCTTCCTGAAGAAACCTGTGTCCATCTCTCTGTGCTTTGCTTCCGTCAGTTTCTCCGGTATCACTGTGACAGGCGGATTTGCAATTCACTGGCTGCTGTCCATGGTCTTGCTAGCTCCATGTTGCTGTAGGTAGGGACGCTGCGCAGAGGCTAGCGTTGCCCTCAATTATAAATCCGTAACTCCACACGTTACCGGTGTCTCCGAGCTGCTGGTCCTCGCACTAGGATGCCATCCCACCGCTGCCACCAAATGTGACGGAACGCTGGCACTCCGACTGAGTACCTCCGCCAATCGATGCTCCTAGTGCTCGCTGAGGACTCCAAGCACTCCAACCGACACCATCAGCACTGCAGACCCCACTTCCAGCGATGCAACTGCGCCGGGGTCTCTGCTGTTTCCACCCACCCTGGACCCAAGGCCAGGATCCAGCTTCCAGTGGGTGAACCTCTCTTTCCCCAGAGAGCAGGAACAGGAACAAATCAAGCTATTGCAAGAGCTTCCTCTGGGGAGTAAGTGATTATAGCAATCCCCAGAGTGTAGGTATCCCTTCCCCCAAACATGAGCCAAGGCTTAATGCTGGAACAAGACTGATTTACTGGCACACATAACTCACAATTTATGCAACACAAAACTCCTCCTCTGGGCCAGGCTAGATAATTGAGTTTCTACAATACACAAAGCTCAATTATCTGCTGGCCAGAAATAATACAGTTTCATAAAACACACAGGGACCCCAAAACATGCAATAACCCCATAAAAAGTATATCCTTGGAACCGGGGGATCTGGTTGAACCACATATCCAAAATTCACCCAGATCCGTTCAGTACTTTGGAAAATACAGTTTAATGCAGATTCTGCAGAACATATACAGGCTAAATGAAAAACAATCACTTTATAATGTGTCCCCTGCTGTATAGTCCAAAACCACTGCACAATGTCTCTGTGCACCAAATACTGGCGAGATGGCACCGTGTTGAAAAGTCCAAACAGTGTCTGTGAGTTAAAATGGCCGCCATCCATTGTTCTCACCATGTGCTTCTGATACAGGAAATGGTGGCCACCCAGTAACTCCACAGTATGTCCCCAGATGGTTCTTAAAGGGCCAGCAGCAGCACAACACAAATCCATTATGCCCAAATCATGTCTTTAAAGGGCAATACAAACCAGGGGCCATAGTCACAGGGCAAGAGGCGGGCAAGCAGTCCTCTCCAGGCACAAGTGGCGAAGGGCACTTCGTCACAATAATCATATATGCACTTTTTACCTAAGCACATGGCATATGTGATCATTTGATAAGCAATTGTCGCTAATATACTCAATAAAATGGGGAGCCCTATGGCAGAGAACTCACCCAGTGTATGTTAACCAGGCAGCTTCCACAAAAGTCGAGCGTTAGCAGTTTGCGATAGACTATTGTCTCCCCTTTATTCTGTGGGTGTGGGGGGTGTCTGTCCCCCCTTTATTCTGGGGGTGTGGGGGTGTTGGTCTCCCCTTTTTTCTGGTGGTGTTGGTCTCCCCTTATTCCTATGGTGTGGGGGTGTTGGTCTCCACTTAATTCTGGGAGACTGGGGGTGTTGGTCTCCCCTTTATTCTGGGGGTGTTGGTCTCCCCTTTATTCTGGGGTGTTGGTCTCCCCTTTATTATGGGGGTGTTGGTCTCCCCTTAATCCTATGGTGTGGGGGTGTTGGTCTCCACTTTATTCTGGGGGTGTAGGTCTCCCCTTTATTCTGGAGGTGTGGGGGTATTGGTCTCCCCTTTATTCTGGGGGTGTTGGTCTCCCCTTAATCCTATGGTGTGGGGGTGTTGGTCTCCACTTTATTCTGGAGGTGTGGGGGTATTGGTCTCCCCTTTATTCTGGGGGTGTTGGTCTCCCCTTTATTCTGGGGGCGTTGGTCTCCCCTTTATTCTAGGGGTGTGGGGGTGTTGGTCTCCCCTTTATTCTGGGGTTGTTGATCTCCCCTTTATTTGGGGGTTTTGGTCTCCCCTTTATTCTGGGGGTGTTGGTCTCCCCTTTATTCTAGGGATGTTGGTCTCTGTAGCGGAGATCCAGTATTCCACAAGATCCTATGGTGTGGGGGTGTTGGTCTCCACTTAATTCTGGGGGGGTGGGGGTGTTGGTCTCCCCATTATTCTGGGGGTGTTGGTCTCCCCTTTATTCTGGGGTGTGGGGGTGTTGGTCTCCCCTTAATCCTATGGTGTGGGGGTGTTGGTCTCCACTTTATTCTGGGGGTGTAGGTCTCCCCTTTATTCTGGAGGTGTGGGGGTATTGGTCTCCCCTTTTTTCTGGGGGTGTGGGTCTCCCCTTTATTCTAGGGGTGTGGGGGTGTTGGTCTCCCTTTTATTCTGGGGGCGTTGGTCTCCCCTTTATTCTGGGGGTGTGGGGGTGTTGGTCTCCCCTTTATTCTGGGGTTGTTGATCTCCCCTTTATTTGGGGGGTGTTGGTCTCCCCTTTATTCTAGGGATGTTGGTCTCTGTAGCGGAGATCCAGTATTCCACAAGATATCTCCGCTCAAGATCCCAGTGAGGCTCAGGAACACGTATAAATCCATAAGACAGGGTGTCCAGCAGGTAAAACAATATAGCAGTATCCCAACAGCAATCCCAATGGACGACACACAGCATCAGGAGCAGAACTAAACTTTTATTCACACAGTGGCCTTTTAAAGCATGCTCCCATGCAAGGGAGGGATTTCCAATAATTAGTACAGTGTCCAATCATAGTCTGGTAACCTCCCACACATCTCCTCCCCTCAGCCTGACTCATAATCCCCTTATACAGTACACCAATTCCCCACGTTTCTGGATGTACCCCTAAACCTAGGGGTACCCCTTTAATTGTCACATCCCCTGGTAGCCCCGATCTGGATGAGCAACATATCCAAAAATCACCCAGATCGGACCAGGGGTTCGGGAAATTTGTGAAAGTGAAGAAAAGACCGACTGCGCTGGAGAGAATAGCCGAATCTGATTCCATACGATGGGGGCCCTGCGGACGGTCACAGTATAAGAGAACAAAATGCACGAAAGGCTAAGGTTACAGGGATCAGGGAGGGTTTGCTTGAATCCCCTCGTTCGGTTGTTTCTTTCTACCGAACGAGGGGCCATTCGGTGGTTTGGAAGTGAACGTACCGTGCATATGGAGGTCTCAGCGGTGTTCGCCTAGCCGAGTGTCCGATTTGGGTTCCAGACACTCGACAGCAAAGCACCGCTGTTCGGGAGTTTAAAATGTCCGCCGCCACATGTTCGTTTCCCGAATGGCGGCCACCCCGAGAACAAAGGACCCACTGCACAGCTTGCCAATTATCAGTTTGCAACATTGTTGCAACTGGTAATTGAAGGCACACTTCACACTGGGGAGCTCTGATTGTTCGGTAGTTTCATTCCCATAATTGCTAGAATGATTCTACCGAACAATCAGACGAATACAACCTATTTTATACATAAACTACTGCAATTTAAGCGAATACATTACAACACATGAAATTTCCAGGACAGCCCAGTGCCATCCGCTACACTGCTCCCCCTTGCCCACAAGCCGGCATACACAGTCTGATCCAGCACGGATCGGCTTGGGGATGTCCGGGAGCTCACGGATCACTTCTCCAGGTCAGTTTGTCTCGACAACCCATCAGCATTCCCATTCTGTTTGCCCGGGCGGTACTGAATATTAAAGTCAAAGGGCTGCAGCGCCAAACTCCAGCACAACAGCCTGGTATTGTCCCCAGCCACCCGGTTCAGCCATACTAACGGGTTGTGATCCGTGAGCAACGAAAAGGGCTGTCCATACAAATACGGCTGCAGTTTCTTTAGGGCCCACACCACAGCCAGGCATTCCTTCTCGATGGCGGCGTAGCTTACTTCTTGGGGTAGTAACTTGCGGCTGATGTAAGCCACGGGATGTTCTCCGCCATCGGCCCCGACTTGGCTCAGTACTGCCCCCAATCCAAACATAGAAGCGTCTGTGTGGACAAGAAAACGTTTAGTTGGATTGGGAGCTGCCAAGACAGGGGCATTTCTAAGTGCATTTTTCAGATGTTGGAATGCCTGTTCACACTCCGGCCTCCAGGACACCTGGCGGGGAAGGTTTTTACAGGTCAGGTCGGTGAGGGGTTTGGCCAGGGCACTATAATTGGGGAAAAATTTCCTATAATACCCGGCCGTCCCTAGAAATGCCACCACTTGGATCTTAGTCCTGGGAGCAGGGCCGCCATCAGGGCATGACAACCGTAACGGTTGTCATGGGCCCGGCGGTCCTGGGGGGCCCGGACTGCTCAGGTCGTCCGGGCCCCACATTCAGTGGGTACATACCGGGTCGCAGGGGGCCCTGCGACCCTGGTATGTACCCACTGGGCCAGCCTCTTCTCCTGGGGGGCCCAGCAGCCGGTCACCTCAGGGCCCCCCAGCGGCTGGCCCTGCTGACACCGGGTGGGCGGGCGCACGAGGGAGCACTCTCCTCTGTGTGCTTCCTCTTCAGCTCCCTCGCGCACCCTACTAATGCCG